>CASHTH010001700.1:0-37938 GCA_030341885.1 Geodia barretti
CCCTGGTTGGGGAGAGGGATTTCGGCAGTAAAGCCGGCTTGAGCAGAATCACGGTCCACAGTATTCCGAGCCGGACCGCGCCGAAAATGGCCGTAGCATGGGCGACAACACCGTGGGGAAACAGCCTGGACATCACTGGGGACGGCACTGAGGACGACGCGGTGGGCTTCCGCTCCGCCGCCGACACTGTCCGACAGCCCGATTTTGCCCGCCACCAGGGTCAGGTTGGCCACTGTAGCCGCCAGATACAGCTGGAATCGCGTCTTGACCCTGCCGAAATAGCGGGACTGGCGGATGCCCAACTGGACCAGTCGGGGCCAACCGGTGTCCACCGCCACGCGTCGCGCTCGATATTCGTCGTAGCGGCGCTCTGCTGCAACGCCCGTGCCTCCTGCAGGAGGCCTTCCTGGGGATGGATCAGCACCCGCCGTCCCTTCCTGCCCTTGGCTGCGATGCACTGGGACCGCAGTGGACATGTCCGGCATTCGGCCCCGTCGAACTGGAAGGCCTGCCAGCGGTATACCCGCCCCGCGGCATCGTCCGCTTTCCCGCTGGCACGATGGTGTGGGTGACCTGTCCCGCCGGACAGGTGCAACTGCCCGCGGCCAGGTCGATGACAAAGTCATCCTTGGGAAAGTGCTTCCGGTCGGGCCGGCCTGGCACCCGGCTACCAGCTTGCGGCCCACATCGGCGAAGGTCTGCCTGGTAGCTCCGTCCCCATAGGCGGCGTCGCCCATGGCCTCCTGCACCGGTACACCGGTGTTGGCCTCGCTCTGTTCCACCAGTTCCAGCGCCCCCAGGTTGTCCGGAGCGTTGCCCGGCAGTACCGCCACGGCGGTGATCAGCTGGGTGTCGGTATCCACCACAATCGCCGCCTTGTGCCCGTCAAAGCGCCGGCTGCTGCTCTTGTGCACGTGGCGCATTCCGGATCATGCACCGACATCATCCGGTCCCGGCTCACTCCATCCTTGAGGCTCACGCCGCCTCAACTCGTTCACGTCCTGGAGCAGCAACTGCCCCAGCAGTTCCGCCGCCGTCACGATGGTGCTGGCCGCTCCTCACCGTCCTGGTCAACTCCCCCTGCGCCTGCCGCGACAAGCTCCAACAACCGGTCCGCGTCTCTCACAATCTCGGCCAGCAGGGTATGCCGCGCCCGTTGTCGCTCCAGTCGATGGCGGCCTCGCCCTATATGGAAGGGAAGTACTGGAGCCGACAGGTGACTCTGCCCGTCGACCACACGGGCCTTGCCCTTCTTGACGTAGACTTCTCCACGGCTGCCAGCGTCCGCAGCAGCTTGACGACCCCGTCCGCCAACAGGTTGCAGGTGTCCTTCACCGCGCCCCGCCCCAGGATGTTGGTCGTGTCCAGCGCAACCCGCATGCTCCGCTTTTTCAGGTAGCCCGACTCCCGGGCCAGCCGCAGGCTGGACTCGAACACCTCCCGCACCTTGTCGTGCAGGATCAGCTGGGCGCGGAACACCTGCAGTGTGCTCTTGGCGAAGGGCCGGTCCTCCACCTCAATCCCCAGGGCCACCTTTCCACCGGAGGTCAAAGTCAGCCCGGGCCTTCGCCTCGGCGTCGCTCACCTTGTCGTGGGACTGGAGCAGCAGCGCCGTCGCCAGCAGGCTGGGCGGCACGCTGTCCCGGCCGTTGTCCGGGGCAGTAGACTCGGCGAAATCGGCGTCCCGGAACAGCCGGCCCCGCTGCGAGGCCAGCAGACCGTAGAAAGGTGTCCCGCCCCACGTTGCGTCCAGGTCCCAACCGGTCCGCTTCCCAAAGACCCCTCTGATCGGATGGCTCTCCAGCACTATCATTCCTCGCTATTTCTTGATGCCCCAAGTATAGCTGACCACCCGGCTGAAGCCAGTTTCCGGCCAGATTTCTAGGCCGCATTGAGGTTGTGGAACCCAAAAAACGATAATGGTGTTGGCCGCGGCCCTTGCGCAGCCGGGCAATCTGTGTGGTGAGATGGACCCAGGAAACTGGATAGGTAGCTAAGCGAGAGTCCTGCTCCTGAACTGAGGGCAGCGGATGCCGCCAGGGCGGAGTGGGAAATGACCAAAGCACGGAGAAAGCACAGTCCGGCGTTCAAGGCCAAGATGGCACTGGAGGCGGTGAAGGGGGAGGAGACGGTGGCCCAACTGGCGGCCAGGTACCAGGTCCATGCCAGCCAGATTCAGACCTGGAAGAAAGCCCTGACCGCAGGAGCCGCCGGCGTGTTCAGCAACGGGCAAGAGCAGAAGGCCAGCAGCGACGCCGCCCTGATCGCCCGGCTGTACCAGGAAATCGGACAGCTGAAGGTGGAGCGGGATTTCTTGTCGGAGATGTCTGGCCCATGAGCCTGGCCCATGAGCTTGGCAAAGCGGCGGGGGATGGTGGACCGGGAACATCTATCGTTGTCGATAGCGCGGCAGTGCGCCCCCCGCCTTCGCGGGGGCAGGCTCTGGCTGGGAGTGGCCCGTTCCAGCCTGTATTATCGGCCCAGGGAAGCCTCCGGCGAGAACCTGGCCTTGATGCAAGCCATGGACCGGCAGTACCTGGATACACCCTTCTACGGGTCGAGGCGCATCATGGGGCTGCGGGCCATCTACCGGAGTCCCCGCACCAGCCGGCCGGCGCCGGAGCACCGGGTCTATCCCTACCTGTTGAAAGATCAGAGTTACCCGGCCCAACCAGGCGTGGTCGGCCGACATCACCTACTTGCCCATGGCCTAGAAACGTGGCCGGAAACCCCGATTCTCTCCAAGCGGTCATTTTCTCAACGTCGTTTGTCGATGGTTTGTTGGTTTTCTGAGACGTTTATTATACGCCACTATGCCCTATAAGACCGTAAACCGTCTCCGTTTATCAGCAGGAAACGGGGCCAATGGCTTTCCGGCCAGACTTCTAGGCTTCCTTACTTCGGACAGCAAGGCGTCCACTGCCTTCTGAGGAGCTTCGGGCTTTGCCGCCCCCGGCTCCAAGTACCCTCTAAGTTCGAACCAGCTCCGCAAGGTTGGGGAATTAGTCCATCCTATGGCTTGCTGAAACCTTTGGAACGATCCACCGAATAGCCACGTTTCAAGTTCCGGGTAAATCACCACGACGGCAGAATCCGTTCTGTTCCAACCTGCGCTTTCCAAGTCGGTTTCCAGGCGCTCTTCCAACTCCTCCGGTCCGGCGTTCGATGCGCCGCAACCTTGAAAGTCAAACATCACCATAGCCTTCGAATACTCTTGCTGGATTTCCCGCAAATAGGAAACCGACTCGGTGCGGCATCCTGGGTCTTTATTCGGGTGCCGCCGTATTTCAAAGGAAATGTCGCGAATGCCCAGAGAAGGCCTCCTGAATTCCAGCAGGGTATTTAAAGTGGTCTGTAATTGAGAATCTGCGGCGAGTATGAAGAGGTCCCGTATTTCCGGCATAAGCGTTAGGCCAAGATGCCAGAGGCAAAAAAGGTTCCCAGGTTCACCGATGATTGCCAGTCTGCCAGGCGAGGGTGATTCTCTCCGGAGGTAATGTCTACCTCTCCTGTGGAGGTCTTGCCGAAAATCCGGAGATGCTCAATACGCGAGACCGCGACTATTTCCGGGGAATGAGTGGCTAGCAATACCTGTGCGTTGTAAACCGAGGAAAGGGAATAAAAGAGTTCCTCCAAAGCACCGGGGTGGATGCCGTTCTCCGGTTCCTCGATCATGTATAGACCTGTTGCCTTGGCCAGATTTGCCAGCAAAGTCAGCGCCATGAAGCGCAATGTGCCGTCCGAGGCCTTCCACGATGGCACCTCCAGGCCGTTAAGATACTTCAGCATGAAGTATTTGTGCCGGTCATCGGGGCGTTCCACCACCCGGACGGACTTGAATCCGTCTAGGGCTGCCACCATGTGGCCCAACCACCACTTTGCCCTTAGTGAGTCATTCTCCAAAAGTTCATCGGCAACCCAAGGAAGATTGGAGCCATCGTGCCGTAGCTCGTCCCCTATTCCCGGAGGGCTGGCTCGACGCATCTGCTCACTGTTCAGGGTCAAAGGGATAACACTGTCGCGCATGAAGACCAGTACATTGGTAGAGGCGGGAAACTGCTCGTCATAGTCAGGCAGGATGGACAAAGCCGACCGGTCGGGGTTCAATGCTACCCCGGGATTCCAGTTGACGCTGCCTGTATCCTCCACCGTTTCCGCGTTGAAGCGGCTGCGACCGTTTTCATTTTTTCGGAATACAGTACGTCTCCCCCTGGCTATCGGCTGGACAATCGTATTTGTGGAGACTATCGGGTCGGGAAACATGGCCCATTGCCTGGCTCTGAGGTTTGAACCCAGCAAAAGGGTGCCCGCCTCTTCTGTCAATTGGAGTCGGCCGCTTTCTGGGTTGGGGGAGATTACAATTTCATACCGGAATATAGTATAGGGCCTGCTTTCCGGCATCATGGCCCGAACCTCTTCAGGCAAGGCAAATTCCAGAGCAATCTCGAATCTCTGTTCATTGGGGTTAGTGGGACGGCCCCACACCAAATCAACAAAGTTGGCGGTACGGGCGCGGCAAGCCGCTTCTACTCCGTCTCGCACAACGTCCGAGACGAACTTTATGGCATCCATTAGGGTGCTCTTACCGCTGGCGTTTGGGCCGATAAATACGTGGAATCGGTCCAAGGGCACGTCAACGTATCTCAAACATCCGTAATTGAGAACCTGTACCCGACTGATAATCATTGTCTCGTTCTTTAAGGGTTAGTTGAAATTAGAAAAACGCTGACCCGCCGTTCACATGCAGGGTCTGCCCCGTTATAAATCCCCCGTCGTCGCTGACCAGGAACAGGCAGGCGGCGGCGATTTCGTCGGTTTTGCCCTGGCGCCCAGGGGGATGCCGGAGGCACTGGGAGGCCGACTTTCGACGTACCACTCCGGATTGGCCCGGCTTGTGTCGATGCTGCCCGGGGATACTACGTTAACCCGTACGTTGTTGGGTGCAAACTCGGTGGCCAGACTCCGCGAAAAGCCAACCAGTCCCATCTTGGCAGCCGATACGTGCCCCCGTTGGGCCCCTCCAGCCCAGGCGCCGTCGCCAGTGAAGAAGAGCACCCGACCATAGTTGTTCTCTACCATCGAAGGCATTACCGCGTGGGTGCAGTAAAAGGCGCCGTCCAGTACCACCCCCCTCACATATTCCCAGTCCTCCACGGTCAATTCCAGAAACGGCTTGTGGGGTCGGATGGCGGCATTGTTAAGAAGAATGTCAATCCGGCCAAATTCGTCCAGGCCCATCTTGACCATGCTGTCCACCTGCTCCTTGTTGGACACGTCGGCCAGGACAGGCAGGGCTCGCCGGCCCAGAACTCGTATCTCTTCAGCCACCGATTCGGCCTCCTCCCGGTTGCTGCGGGCGTTAACAATAATGTCAGCGCCCTCTTCGGCGAACTTGAGGGCGGTGGCTCTCCCAATGTTCCGGCCCGAGCCGGTTATCAGCGCTACCTTGTCGTCCAGCTTTCCCATAATATTTCTCTCCCATTCTCACTCTGGAGCCCGTATATGGTTTATTTCATTCGCTGCCGTCAGTCGTTGGCGCGTCAGAACCGTGTCGCTATGGTAAGTTCAGCCTGAAGCGTAAAGCCGGTTCAAGTTGGAATACCGGCGCGGGTCCAGGTCTTTTCCAAACAGGGCAGGATGGTCGGGACCATAGCGGTGGGCGCGGAATACCCCGTTCTGAGGCGGACCACCTGCCCCTTCTCCATAGAAGGGGCTGACATACTCCCACACTATTTCCTTTGACTGGGTCACCTCGAAGATGCGACCCGGCGCCCCTTCGCAGATTACAGTGTTGCCATTGGGCTGCCGTTCCGCGCTGCTGATGTTGTAGCTGAAGAAGGATATGTCGGGCGTGCCGGTGTACTCCCAGCCAATCTCGTTGGTCTCCGGATCCACTTCGATGATTCGGGAGCGGCTGGCCCCGCGCCGGTGTGAGCCATTGTCGAACATCATCACCCGACCATTAGGTAGCCAGGTGGGATGGTGCTGGTGGTTAACCTCGCCGGGCCCCCACTTCCACCGGAACTGGCCGCTGGCCTTGTCTACAATCCCTACCGTGCTGGTTTGACGGTAGCTAACTATAAGGTCGCCATCCGGAGTGACGTTCAAGGCGTTCTGGTGTGACCACTCCTTCCGCCCTTCCAGGGGACAGATGACGTCTTCGTCCACGTTGAGAAACTCCCAGGACTTCCACTCGTAGACCACTTCGCCGTTAGGAGTAATTTCCTGGATCACATCACCCCAACTCTGCTCGGGGTCATCATCGGCCACGAAACCTCCCTTGATCTGGACGGACAGATCTGCCGGAACCGGCGCCCACAGCAGGACCAGCGTGTTTCCGTTCAGTAGCCGCTCGAAGTCATGGTGCAGGAACATATCAGGGCTCTCGTATTTCCAAACCACGTTGCTGTTCCAGTCCAGCTCAATCAGGGACATGGACCGACCCCCGAAAGTTGGGCCCTCACTCTCGTTTCGGGCGGTCCGGCTGCGAAAGATCAGGTTCCCGTTGGGAAGCAGGTAGCCGTAAACGATCTCCTCCGGGTGATACCAACGGTGGCAGATTCGGCCTTCCATGTCTATCAGGTTGGCGTAGGTACCGCCGCGGTTGGTTGCCACCAGCGTGTAACCCCGGTAACTTTGCTGGGGGTTGTAGTAGATCAGCCCGTTCTGGTGATGGCTGGACCAGCCCATGTTGGCCTCCAATGTTGTGGTAGGGTGTCGCGAGATTTTCGTGGATTGTCGGTTAGTTGGGCTGAAGTGTCAAACCTGCCCAGACCTTGAATGCCTGCTGTGGCCCGGCCTGGCTGGAGAAGGGAATTAGCCCTGGCCTGGCGGCTTGGAGGAAGTCGGAAGAGGTCTAGAAGAGGCCCAGCGCGCTTACGCCAATTATGATCATGGCAATCGATGCGAACTTGAACGTGAGGGCCTGCCGATTGATTGCCTCTTCCATTACCTGCCAGCGGGCGTGGCTCAGCAGAGTGGCCAGGACGAATACGAAGAGAGGGGTGGTCGCCAGAAAAGCAGAGACCAGGGAGACTGGACCCATGTTTGTTGCTTGCAACGCGCCGGCAACCACTACCAGGGGCAATATTCCTTCCCCCACTACCAAAAGGCCTACCGTCTTGGGGTCTTTCATAGCTCCCAGGAGTTGGCGGCAAACTGTGGGACGGCAAAAGGGCATGAAGGCCAAAAAAGTCCCGAACTGCTGATAGATGAACACTGTCGAGAATGAACTTTCTTGCAGGGCCAGCTTGGCGGTGAAGAATCCCACTCCGAGAAACAGTCCGCTGGCAATCAATACCGGGACACCCCGGGAGGGTTTGAGCCCCCTCAGACTGCGGGGAAAGTTGGGCAGGGAGATGCTCATCGTGCCCAGTACCACCAGGACAATGGACGCCCACTGCATCAGACTGAGGCGTTCTTCCAATAGCAAGACGGCAAGTATGGCGACGAAGATGGGATAAATTTGGGCTATGGCAACGGCCCGGGATGCTTCGCCAACCTTGAGGCCGACGAACAGGAGCGCATAGCCGATGCCCAGGGCAAGGCCCGAGGCAATCGCCGCTATTACATAGGCTGGCGAGGTGTCGTTGGGTACGCCGGAAATAGCAATTGCGCCAATAATATATAGGAGCAGGCCGAAGGCTACCCAGGCATACAGAGTGGAGAGGTTTGGCAGATGGTGATCCAGCAGGCGTTTATCGGTGAGGTTTACCACTGCCAGAGTAGAGGCCGAAACCAGGGCAACGAGGATCCACATTCAGCTAAGGTCCTAATGAAGCGCCGCGGGATATAGTCGCAAGGATTTCTGGGGATTGCCATTCCCTTCAGGAATGGAGCCACAAATGCCAGAATACCACACTCCAGGCAACCGGCGTTTGCCTCACTCATTTTTCGGAGAAGGCAGCGGCCCTTGCCGGCGACCGCTTAAGGCTCAAAACGTGGATCACCCCTACAAGGGCAGGCAGAGTGACAACGTAAGGAACCCACGTCAGAGAGTATCCCAACAGGCCAAAGTAACCAAGGAAAACAGTTAGCGAGACGGTCCCAACGAAGAAACTGGCCAGCCCCCAGGTGGTACTTCGGAAATACCACATCAAGGCAAAAGCGGGAAACATTACCAGGAGAGCCGGAAGCGTAATCATGCCGAACAACGCGCCAACTGCGGTGGCTGCTCCCCTGCCTCCCGCGCCTTTCAAGTAAACCGACCAACTGTGACCGATAATTGCTGCGGCGCCCGCCGCCACCATGAGCCCGCATCGGAGGCCTTCCCAGGAAATCTGGGTTTCCCAGGAATTATCACCCTGGTTCGCAGGCGTTATGCCTCGGGTGACCAGCACTACTGCCAGCCCCTTCGAAATGTCAAAAGCCGCGACGGCAATTGCCGGTCTCAGTCCCACCAGCCGCGAGACATTCTCGGCCCCGGCGTTCCCATCTCCCAGTTGCCTGATGTCTCTTCCCAGACGCCGGCGCACAAGCATGTAAGACGGCGAAACGCTGCCCACAAAATAGCCAATGACCACAAGGGTCAATGCTATTGCCATAAAGCTGGAAATCGAGCCGGGCTGCACCACTGGCTCTCTTCTCCTCAGAAAAGTGGGGATGGACGAGAATCAGCTGTGCTGGTGTGGGGGTTATCGGCCGCTAAACTGTCACCAGTCGGGGAGAAGCCGGAGTGCACCAGTGCCGGTACTTTTCAGTGCGGCCGACAACGATGTCGAAGTACATTTTCTGCAGCTTGCTGGAAACGGGGCCGGCATTGCCGTCGCCAATGGGACGGTGGTCCAGTTCCACCACCGGCGTAAGGTGGGCCGCAGTGCCGGTAAGGAAGACTTCATCGGCCAGGTAAAGCTCGCTGCGGTCGATGCTTCGCTCCAGCACGTCCAACCCCAGTTCGCTCTGCGCCAACTGGATTACGGTGTCCCGGGTAATGCCTGGCAACACGTTGTCCTCGAGGCTTGGGGTTATCAACCTGCCATCCGATACCACGAACAGGTTTTCACCGGAACCTTCGCAAACGTGACCGTCATGGTTGAGGATGATGGCTTCATCGAATCCGGCCAGGGTAGCCTCCGTCTTTGCCAGAATGCTGTTGACATAAATGCCACAGATCTTGAGACGAGCGGGGATCATCGGGTCGTCCACGCGCCGCCAGGAAGAAGTGCAGCAACGCAGCAGGTCGCTACCCAGATAGTTGCCAAAGGGTACGGTGATAAGCGTGAAGTCGCTTTCCAGATCCTGCAATTTGAGGTTCGCCACCATTTCGGCGCTCTTGTACACCAGGGGGCGAATGTAAATGTCCTGGCTGTGTTCGTTGCGTTCCACCAGTTCAACCGTGATATCGCACAATTCTTCGGCGCTATAGGGGATGTTCAACATCAGCAGGCGGGCGCCGCGCAGCAATCGCTCATAGTGTTCCCGCAGCCGGAATATATTGACTACTCCCTGTTCTTCGTTCCAGTTTCCGCGAATACCTTCGAACACGCCGGTGCCGTAGTGCAGGGCGTGGGTCATAACACTGACCTTGGCCTGGCTTAGAGGAACGTAGTTTCCCCGGAAAAAGGCTAACAATTCACCGGCCTGGCTGCTGGTCTGACCTGTAGTCACGGCTTCCCCCCGAAAACTTGATATCTTAGCGTTCAAAAGATTATAAGCGGCTTCCCCGTTTCAGCACAAGGTATGACCCACTTGCATTGGAGTCCCGTGATGACTGCAATTTCATTGCTGCGGTGGAGCCGGGCAAGAAACTCGAAACCTCCAACGGGAACAGTCCTGCTTGAAGTGTAATTGAGGTCTCGTGGGCCAGAGTGCGGTCCCGAGGGCCATTGGGGGGATTTCCCTTAATTTGCGGGTTCCAGCCTTCCCTTTCTGGCGACCCAAATTAAAGCGATTGCCAGGAGCGCCATTCCAACTGCAAGGCTGATCCCCAGGATCGGGATGAGGTTATCGTGGGGTGGAACTTGGTCATCTCTCTCCGTTTCTGTCTCCCCAGAGGTTATTATGTCATCGTCAGTTAACGCGCTGGGTTCCTGTAGCTGTAACTGGTCGTTCGTGTCTTTAGGTTGAAGAATGGGAGTGAGTCCTACTGAAGGTCGTCCAGCACTTTCACCACCCTTCGGGCGTGGCTGGTCATGGCAAATTCGTTATGGTAAACGTCCCGAATAATCCCTTCTGCGTCAATTACGTAGGTGAACCGGGACGGGCCCAAGCCGAACCTTCGCTGAACATCATAGAGACGCCTTACGTGCCCTGAAGCATCGCTGCCCAACGGAAAGGAAATGCCGTTGGCTACAGCAAATCTCTGCAGCCTATCCACTCTGTCCGGGCTAACTCCAACTGTAAGAGCATTTCTTGCTCTGAGCTCTGCTTGGGAGTTTCCAAACTCCCTGGTCTGGACGGTTCAACCGTGGGTGAATGCCCTCAGAAAGAAATAGATGACAACATTTGTGCCCCGATGATCGAGAAGGGAAAACTCGCCTCCCGTAATCAAGGGCATCGAAAAATCGGGGGCTTCTATTCCGATATTCAGCATGATTAGTTACAATTAATCATTGGGTTGAAGGAATGTCAACGCCTAGAATTACAAGAGAATCCGAAACTCTGAAAAAATGGTTGGAATCGTGCCGATTTCGCAAAGAGTTTCATAGTTTCAAATTCTAATTATCTAGTATAATTATAAGTGTCAGTTAACGATCCTCACTTTATGCATCCGAATGCCAATCTCTGCAGGAGGAGGTTCAAATGCAACTGTTTGAGAACATGGGCGAATACGGCTACGAGCAACTGGTTATGTGTTCCGATCCCGCCTCCGGGCTTAAGGCGATAATTGCTATTCACGATACTACCCTGGGTCCGGCTTGCGGTGGCACGAGGATTTGGCCCTACGCCACCGAAAAAGAGGCCATACAGGACGCCTTGCGCCTGGGGCGAGCCATGACCTACAAGTCGGCCACGGCCGGGCTTTCCCTGGGCGGAGGAAAGGGCGTAATAATCGCTGACCCCAACACTCAAAAGACCGAGGCGCTGCTCCGGGCCTACGGGCGGTTTGTCGACACTCTGGGTGGCCGCTATCTGACCACGACCGACGTTGGCAGCACGGGTCGGGACCTGGAGTTTATTAGCCAGGAAACGGAATACGTGGTGGGATTGCCCATTCCGCTGGGCGGCAGCGGCGATACCTCTATCATGACCGGCCTCGGGGTTTACATGGGAATGAAGGCTTGCGCCCGGCAAACCTGGGGTAGCGACTCCCTAAGGGGCAAGCGGGTGGCGATGCAGGGCTTCGGCAAGGTGGCCTACCACACTGCTCAGCACCTGCTTGAAGAGGACGCTGAACTTTTCGTAACCGATGTTTACGACGGGGCCCTGAACAAAGCACGAGATATGGGGGTCGAGGTCGTTTCAACGGATGATATCTACAACATCCCTTGCGACATTTTCTCTCCCTGCGCCTTGGGTGGTGTTTTGAATGGTGACACGATTCCCAGGCTGTCCTGTCAGATCGTGGCCGGCGGGGCCAACAACCAGTTGTTGACCGATGCCGACGGAGAAGACCTGCACCGGCGAGGCATTCTTTACGCACCCGATTACCTGATCAACGCTGGAGGCATCATAAATGTTTCCGCCGAGGTCGGTATGGCCTACAGCCCGGATGTGGCCAGGGAAAAGACGGAACGCATCTACGAGATTATGGAGCAGGTGATTCACACTTCCAGGAGGGAGGAAATTCCTACCTTCATGGCTGCCGACCGACTGGCGGAAGACAGGCTGGCCTCGGTGCGCGGCGTAAGGCACATGCGCCGGGCCCGATAGTGAAAGTTACACCGGTTGGTTCAACCAACGGTACTCAAACAGGGGCGGGCTTAAAACCCGCCCCTGTTTCTTTGAATCGGCTGGCTGGAAGATTCAGAAATTACTCCACCCTCAGAGTCGCCTCGCCCAATCCTTCCACTTCCACCACGGCATTGTCGCCCGGCTCCAGGAACTTGGGCGGTACGATGCTGCCGGTGATAACGATGGTTCCTTTCGGCAGGCTCTCCCCTTCCGCCGCCAGCTTGTTTGCCAGCCAGGCCAGGGGTTCGAAAGGATGGCCCATAACATCTGAACCGTACCCTGCCCCAACCTCCAAACCGTTAATGGTAGCCGAGCCTTTAGCGGAGGGCAGGTCCAGGTTGCGCCAGTCAGTGACCCGCGGGCCGAGAACTGCGCCGGCATTGGATATATTGGTAGCCACCGAGGTCAGGGTCCGTTCTAGACCGTCCATCCCTTCAGGCAGGCGCATGTCGATTACCTCGAAGGCCGCCATAACCGCCCCTACGACCTCGGCCACAGAGTCCCGAGTGTATGGAGCGCCCGAGGCCGGCAGGTCGTCAGCCAGTTCCACGGCCACCTCGCACTCCATTCCCAGCCGCCGGTAAGAGGCTCCCTTCAAAGTTGTTGGGGATTGGTAGATGGTGGTAGCCATCAGGGCCCCGGCGCAAGGCTCATGCCAGCCCGCCCGCTGCTGCATGGTGGCGGTGGTGTAGGCCAGTTTGTAGCCCGCAAGCTTGCCCTGATCCTCGGCCAGGAATCTTAGGTACTCTCGCTGCACGGCGTAGGCTTCCGGAATGGTTTCTATGCTCCAGGGACCCGGCAGGGCTGTGAAGGTCTCGTTGGCCTGGTATTGAGCGAACAGGCTTCGTGCAGCCTGGAGTATCGTTTCGTTGTCGGGCATAGCTAAACCTCATTTGCGGCGCTTGTTGGGCAGATTTACCAGGGACTCGACGATCTTTGGGTACACTTAATCCCAATTCAGGAAGCAGGATGCGCGAAAAAGCAAAGGGCCGGAATTATGCCCGAAGGGGCTGTTCCCGACCCTGTTCATGTGCTTTGGGTAAGTCCATACCTTGGCCAGGCGCATGCCCGGCATGTCGGTATCTTTACTGAGCCTCGCTGGGAGCATCAAATCCGGCGTCACGGTGACCGCCGTCGCAGAAGGGCTTGTTGGCTGAGGCGCCACACCGGCAGAGAGAAACCCACTGCCCTTCGGGAATGCTGTAGTTGTTGCCGGACATATCAACTATCTCGATGGGGCCCATCACCCGGTTGGGGCCGTTTGCCCGGACTTCGATTTTCACGTCTGCCATGAAATATCCTCCCCAATAAATTCATGCCCTGGGCCTGTTATCGCAGGTTGGCAGTCAAGCTACTAAAATCTGCTCATTCTCCGTTTCCAGGGACAGCGTAAGTCTGACACTTGCCATTTGGGGTGTCAAGGGTTGCTTGTCAGAGTCGTTGGTCACCGTAGTTACGATGTGAAGCCTCCCGAGCTTCGAGGCCCGAAGGCGATTTTTGAAGCAGCATATTGCGTGGCGAAGTATTACATTGATACGTGATTTCCTGGAACAGCTCAACGCTGCCTCGTCCTTTATAAATACAATGCGCCAGGGAGTGCCTTAACGGGTAGGTACTTAGGACTCATAGGGAGTCCGCTGCCATGCAAATGTCTGGGTTTGGTCCAGGGGAGCCGCTTTTGGAATAGTAAATCAAACCGTTGATACAGCTAATCTCATTACGGCTCCTGATGAAGAGGACACTTTCCACCATTCGGGGATCAAGGCAGCAGGTGTCGCAATCATGGCTGCCATCGCATTTTTGGCCGGTTTTATCCCGACTAGAGAGGGGAGGGTTGACAGGATTGTTGACTCCGCCGCGGGGATGCCATGCAAACTGGCTACGGGAGCAGCAGGCTGGTTCTGGTTGCACGGCGAGACCTGCGGCAATCCTGGCAAGTACCTCAATGGGATCCTGATTCTAACCGTAGCCGCGGCGGTAACAGTTCTGATTTGGGGTGGCAATTACGCTTTGCTGGCGATAGTCGCTCACGGGGTTGCAAAGGTGGCTATCGACAGAATGGTTTCCATTTGCCGGCTTGCACGAGTTGCCTCAGGTATTAAACGTAGGCGGGGGCAAGAAGACCAACCGCCCGAGACCGATTCGCCTAATGTAGTGGGAAGGCATTTCCCAGTGCCCCGCAGAGCTTATCCCAATTCCGAGCAATAGACGCGAAATACCGTCTCCAAACGGGGACGGTATTTCTAACTTGGGGCACAAAGAAGATTCAGAGGCCAGTCGGCCTTGGTAATCTTGTTAAGGTTATTGGTTACTGTTGCGGCCTAGTGGAAACAGCCGCCGCCACAGCAACCGCCACCACGCATGGGCGGAACCGGCATCTGGCTGAACTCGCCACTGCCGGAGGACTCGCCGCTGCTGATGGAGGCAAATACCGACAGGGCTCGCTTGGCCGGCTGTTCACACTGGGGGCAGTCGGCACCCGTAGCGCTCATGGACTGAAGTTTCTCGAACTTGTTGCTGCAGGTTGGGCAATGGTATTCGTAGATTGGCATGGCAGACTGTCCTCCCAGCGATTTCAATGGGTTCCGTTTGAATTGCAATGTACCCGACCGAAGCCCTAATAGTCAAGAAGTGACAGTCCGTCGGCCTGCTCAAACAGTTCAGTTCGTGCTCCTTGTGAAGAGAAAAATCGGTGCTAAGGACTCTGTCCGGACGGGCCGCCCTCAGGATTAGCATAACGATTGGCCTGAACTCGCTGGTACCAAAGGTAGCCGCCACCTGTTCCAGCCGCGAGTACCGCCCCTAGTATCGTAGTGAGAGCCACCCGCATGGTTGCGTCGAACCAGAAGCCCTGGGGAAACATTATCAGCAGGTAGTCGGTGCGGGGATCCAATTGCCACAGGTCGTTGGCAAAGCTGATCTGGTGGAACAGGAGGAACAGAGAGTCAAACCCCACCAGGGCAAACAAGCCTACGACGGCGACTATAGCCAGGGTCGCCAGGCCACCGCGCATCGCAAGCCTGGCCAGTTCCGGGCTGAAGTCGCGGCGACGGCGGTAATATCCCGCTGCAGTTACCAGGAGCAGATACACCGCCGTCACTATGGCTACGAAATAGGCGCCTTGCACCAATCCCTTCACGTCCCGCATGTGGTGAACTTCCCGTTCGTTGTATAGCTCCCGTTCCATACCATAGATGGGGACGACGACGTGCAGAGGCTCTTCGGAAGAATTGAAGTACCGGCGCAGGTCAGCCCCTACGCGGTTCAGGTCATCGTCGGTTATTCCCGAGTAAGCCGCAATGTTGTATTTCTCAAAGCCACGCCTGTATAGTCCGGCATCGTTGACTGCCCAGGAAACACTGGCGGCGATGAGGAAAAGTGGCACAAACACGACAAAAATGATGCCGGCAATGCGCCAGATTGTTCCGGAGCTGGTTGTCGCAGGTTCCTGCAAATAAATGTCCCCCAGTGACCAGGCGAGCCACTTTCGTGTAGCCCGGGGTATGATTATGACCTCTTGCAACCTTAAAACCATACCACACTGGCGCCTCCCGGACAGGTTGAGCAATCAACCCTGGCCCTCTATAATTCGGCCATGACTACTGACCAGCCTTTTAATCCTCTACCGGACCGAGACTTTGGTGACTTTCAAACCCTGGTGGACATAGTAGCGAAGCTGCGCGCCCCCGGGGGGTGCCCTTGGGACCGGGAGCAGACCCACGAATCGTTGAAGCGCCACCTCCTTGAGGAATGTTACGAAGCTCTCGAAGCCATCGACCAGCAGTCCCCGCCCCTGTTGGCGGAAGAGCTGGGCGACATCCTTGTCCAGGTTGCCTTTCACGCCGATATCGCCCGCGAGGCTGGAGACTTCAACCTGGCCGATGTGTTGACCGCCATCAATGGAAAGCTGGTCCGCCGCCACCCCCACGTCTTCGGCGACACCAGCGTTGCCGATGCCCGGGAAGTGGAACTCAACTGGGAGCAGCTTAAGGCCGCCGAGCGGGCGCAGCAGGGGGTACGCAAGTCACCGGTGGATGGCATTCCTGGCGCCTTGCCCGCCCTTAGCTACTCCCAGCTTATGCAGGACCGGGTGGCCCGCATGGGATTTGAGTGGGAGGACGTGGGCGGCGTTCTTGACAAGATAGTGGAAGAGGTTGAGGAGTTCCGGCAAGCCTCGTCCGATGAGGAAAAGACCCATGAGCTGGGCGACATCTTTCTGGTAATGGTCAACCTGTGCCGCTGGATGGACGTGCAAGCAGAGGACGCACTGCGGCAGGCCAACGGCCGTTTCCGGAGCCGCTACCTGAAAATGGAAGAACTGGCAGAGCAACGAGGACTGGATTTTACCCAGTTGCCCCTGGACGACAAGGAAGCCCTTTGGCAGGAAGCCAAGGGTGTGGTGGGTTAAGGTTAAGGGGACAGCTTTCAGCACTGTGGAATAGGTGGTGACCATGGACATCCTTAGGCGTCTGCTGGCGATTTACCTGGTTGCGATAGCGCTGGCGGTAGCGGTGAACTGGATAGCCACGCCTCTCTATCACGACGGCTCGACCAATTACTGGCTTTGGGAGATTCTCAACTGGTTCATGGCGGTGGCCGTGATCATCATACTGGTCACCAACAGCCTGCGTGTGTTTAAGTTCTGTCGACGAGAAGCTGATACCGCCATTACCCGGGAATACCTGGAAACCAACTGGGGTTTCGGCGTGTCCATTGTGCTGACCCTGTGGTATTTCTGGAACTGGTTCAATTCTCTCTTTCCTGAGAATGAGCCCGCCGCCGTGGGGTTGATTCATTTGCAGTGGTGGGCTTTTATCAATCCGCTCTTTGTCATAGTGGCTGGATTCACCAGCGCATACCTGGGCCGCTGTGGCTCTGGAAAGTAGGCTCTTCACCCCTTTAACGAAGACTCCAACCAACCAGGCGCGAACCGCCCACAAAGCCGGTGCAGGGCCTGAATGGCGAATGCCCCTGACCATAGCCCGGCCGGAGAGGAACAATGCAGGTAAAGGAGAATTCGACCGAAGTACATGTGAGTGCGGCCACAGACCTGGCCCCTCATATCTGTGCAGCGCGAGAGCAAATGGACCGCGAACGCCGCATTCCCGCCGATCTGGCGGAATCGGTCGAAAAGGCAGGCGTTTACCAGCTATTCCTCCCCGCCAGGATGGGAGGTCCCCAGTTGGATCCCATGACGGCCTATCGGGTGATCGAAGAGGTTTCCCGGGTGGAAGCGTCCGTAGGGTGGTGCGGGTTGTTGTCCAACGGCGGGGCCGTTTTTGCTGGAAACTTCACGCCTAAAGCTGCCGAAACTATGTTTGGTTGTCCTCCCGACTTCCGCTGCGCCGGTTCCTTCCGTGCCCTGGGGGAGTCGCGACCGGTTCCTGGTGGCTATCGGGTCAGCGGGCGCTGGGACTACGCCAGTGGGATATCCAACGCCAACTGGCTTTTCGTAAACTCCCGGGTAGTAGATGAAGCCGGCCCCCGTCTAAATGAAGCCGGGCGACCCGATACAGTGATGCTGTTCACCCCCATAGAGACGGCGGCAGTCTACGATACCTGGCAGGTGGTGGGCCTTTGCGGCACCGGCAGTAACGATTTTGAGCTGGATGGCATCTTTGTCCCTGCTGAACGGTCGTTCCGTTTGTACGATCCGCCCCTGGAACGGGGTTTTCTCTATAGCCCACGGACCATGCTTATCGCTATCTGGGTGCTGGTGTCCGCAGTCGCCCTGGGCACCGCCCGGGGGGCGATGGATGCCTTCAAGGAACTGGCAACGGGTTCAGGGACTACTATCTCCACTACTCTTTTGCGGGACCGGCCGCAGGTGCAGTCCAAGGTTGGCGAGGCTGAAGCGATTATCAGCGGCGCCCGCGCCCATGTTCTGGATACGGTAGGACGGGCGTGGGAGTCCTACACCGAGGATATGCCCTTGCCCAGTCCCGATCTAACCCAGGCGCGCCTGGCTATCACCCGCTCCATCCATGAAGCAGCCAGGGCCGTGGATATTCTGTTCCACGCTGCCGGCACCAATGCCATCCACCGGCGAAATGGCCTGGAGCGGCGTTGGCGGGACGTTCATGTGGTGGTGCAGCATGGCGCCGGCCTGCTGTCCAACTACGAGTTTGGCGGCCAGGCATTGATGGGACTGCGCCCCAGCGACGCCGGATGGTAGTTGCCAAGAGGGTTACGGCGGTTTTGAATCAGCCCTCAGGGCTACCCAGCAAAGCTGAGGGGTCCAGATAGTAGAGGCCTCCGGCCATTAGCCTTTGCAGGTCCGGTCCGAGCAGGCTCAGTCCCGCAGCCTGCGAGGCTGGGCGTCCAGTCAAACGTTCGGACATGCTGCGATGGGGACGCAACCACTTGGGGCGGGCCTTGTTCCTGTCGATACCAGCCAATTGGCCGGCCATTTCCAGGGATTCCTCGAAGTCAACCAGGTCGTCCACGAGGCCGAGTTCCTTGCCCCGGCGGGCCGTGAAAAGCTCCCCCGTCGCCAGTTCCCGTACCTGGTCTTGTTCCATTGAGCGTCCGCTGGCCACCACGGCCACGAAGTTGTCGTAAACCTCAGAGATTATCGCTTGAAGGTTTTCCGACTCCTCTTCAGTGGGCCCCCGCCAGAAGCCACCCATGTCCTTCAACCGGCCCCCCTTCACCACGGCGAATTCAATGCCGGCCCGGCCGAGCAATTGTTCCAAAACCGGCCTCAAGTGGATCACCCCAATGGAACCCACCATGGTGGTAGGCAGGGCGGTAACCCTGTGGGCCGCGCAGGCCAGGTAATAGCCACCGGAGGCGCCCAGGCTGCGGATGTGGGCCACCACCGGCTTTTGGGCGGCCACCTTTCGGAGACTGTGGTACAGCAACTCTGATCCGGCGGCGGAACCACCGGGAGATTGGATGTCCAACAGAAGAGCGCGATATCGCTTGTTGGCGGCAACATCGGCAAAAAGCCTCGAGTATACCGATTCCCTTATTCGCGTCCCTATGGCGCCGTGTATTTCAATAACGGCGACGCTTCCGGCGCGCCGGAACCTGAAAAACCGTGGCATGAATTGACCCCTACAACTTAATGCGTTTCAACTTGATGATAGCACACGTAGCATGCCGAAAAGATGCCTTGACCGAGGCCTCAGTGCCATGGAGAACGCTGCTACTGGGCACGGTCCCAAGTTGCGACTTGGCCTGGAACGGCGAAAAGAAGGATGCAGGTCTGGCAGTCCAATTCCGGCCAGACGTTTCAATTCCTGGGTGACCTGGCTTCCAGTCTAGCCAAAGAAGTGGAACCGATCGTACCGAAATTGTCCCACGGTTGCTTTTAGTGGCGGTACCTTTGGGTCGGGCTTCAAGATCTTGCTGCGGACAAAGCGGAAGCTCCGCTTGTCTGCTACAACCAGCCCTGCCTCCAAGTAGGCGGAAATGGCGGCTATTGCACCAGGCCGGTCGCACAACGGTCCGGCTGAGGGTTATTTCGCAGCCGGCTGTTAGACCGGCCAACACCCTCTGGGCCAGCAACGCTTCTTGTCAAAGATCCACCAGTCCTTTGCCAACCAGGCAGCGGGGATGAAGTGACCAGAGTCTCAAATAGACAACCTTTAATGCAATTGTGTAGGTCCAGCCCTGGCATAATCCTGTGGCCTTGGCGAGAGCGACTGTTATACTCACCGAAAGTCGGTTCCGAAAAGGCGAGACATGGGTATGCACCCGATGGTGCCGCCACCGCCCAAATGTCCCAAATACTGGCGCGCCGAGAATGACTACCACTGGGAGCAGTTAAAAAGAGGCGGCATGATTAAAGATCCCAAATACTGGCGCGCCGAGAATGACTACCACCGAGAGCAGTTAAAGAGAGGCGGCATGATTGTCGATTTAGCCGTGTCCTCAATCTTGTTGCTCAAGCTGGTCTATCGGCTGGTCAGCCTGCCGCCGCGCCTTGCCATTCGGTTGTGGATCAAATATCGCAAACAGCAGGCGGCCCGATAAAGGCATATCGGGCAAGTTTCTTCCCTGTTCGGTCGGCAACTACCTGTACTTGCCCAGCCTGGCCTGCCACCCTACAATGGCCGCAAGTGGTCTGGACACCAGGGCACCTCAATACCCGAAAAATCAGATCCCAGGGAGATTTCGCTATGGAATTTGGACTCTTCATGATGCCCTTGCATCCGCCCTATCGTACTTATGCCGACTCCTATGACCGAGACCTGGCATTGATAGTAGAGGCCGACCGGCTGGGATACCACGAGGCCTGGATTGGCGAACACATCACCGAGCGCTGGGAAAATGCCCCTTGCCCCGACCTGCTTATTGCCAAGGCCCTCGCCATGACAGACCAAATCAAGCTGGCCACCGGCGTCACCCTACTGGCCATCCATAACCCCGTGGAAGTGGCCCACCGCATCGCCATGCTGGACCACCTGTCCCGCGGCCGCATCTACTGGGGAATTGGCCACCGGGCCATTCCCACCGACCTGAAACTCTTTGGCGTTGGCGCGGACACGGGGGTCGATGTCAGGGAAAGGTCTGCCGAGGCCCTTGACGTAATCCTGAAAATCTGGGAATCCGAAGGCAAGTTCACCTACAACGGCAAGTATTTCCAGGTCGACGCACCGGAGTTAGACCCAGTGATGGAGCGGGGCCTGCACATGAAGCCCTACCAGCAGCCCCATCCGCCCATCGGCGTGGCCGCCACTTCCCTGGCCTCCGGTTCAATTCGAATAGCCGGGGAACGCGGCTGGATTCCCATGAGCAGTTCCAATCTGGCCCCGCAACATCTGCGTGACCACTGGACGGTGGTCGAGGAAGGGGCTGCCAGTGCCGGCAAGGAGTGCAGCCGCAGCGACTGGAGAATCGGCCGCGATGTCTTCGTGGCGCGTACTCCGGAACTGGCACGGGAACGGGCCAGGGCAGTGCTGGGCCGAAACTACATCCAGCATCAACTGCCCAACCGTCAGGGTGCGGGTCTGCTCAACTCCACCAAGATTGATCCTGAAATGCCTGACGAAGCCGTCGACGTAGAATACATGATGGAGAATATCTGGATAGTGGGCGACCCGCAGGAGTGTGCCGACCGAATCCGCAACCTTTACGAACAGACCGGTGGCTTCGGGCACTTGCTGGCAATAACCCAGGACCCCGACGACCCGGAATGGGAGCACGAGTGCCTGCAACTTCTGATGGAAGAGGTTGGTCCGAGGGTGTCTGACCTGAGGGGTGAGTAGAGAGTCGATTTGCGTGGCGGGGACCACCAGCACATTATTGTCAATTACCAATTAGTCCAAGCCCAGAATGTTAGCAGTGCTCCCACACCAAGGTTGAACCTGTCCGAACCGCATACTCGGGCCGCTACAAAGTCCCCAGGCACAGCCGCTCTGTAAACAGGGTCGTTAGCGCTGCAACGTCCACTTCCAGGCATATATGGGCGTTGGGATTTGGAGTGTTCCAGTCGGCCACAGTCTGCCCCCGAGTCAATTCGCTGTGCGTCTCGATCTCCACATGGGCGGGAAGGGCGTTAAAAAGGCTTGGGTTGATGGCATATCCAACGGCGGGCATATCGTTGTAACGCACGCCTTCTTCGGGCCCGATACGTCCGGTGCGGATATAGGCGTCCCGCAGATAGGTGGTGGCCTTGGCCAGGAGTTGGGTCGCCGGAGAAGCTGCCTGCTTGAACGTCTCGATCTGGGCTGCACTGACGGTCACCTGATTGCAGACGTCCAGCCCGACCTGCACTATGGGAGCGCCGGAGCGATATAGAATGGCCGCGGCCTCCGGATCCTCATGCAAATTAGCTGTCGCAACCTGGGATACATTGCCTGGCACCGCGACCGCGCCCCCCATGACCACTATCTCCTTTACCGACTCTGCAATTGCAGGTTCCAGGGCCAGCGCCAGAGCCACGTTGGTCATGCGCCCCAGGGCGAGGATTGTGACCTGGCCTGGCGCGGCCATCACCGTCTCCACAATCGCCAGGGCCGCGTGCTTACCCTCCACCGGAATAGCCGCTTCCGGCCTTTCCTCGTCCACTGTAATTGAGCCGGCGGCGTTGTCACCGTTTCCGGTTACTCCGGCCACTTCGCCAAACCCACCAAGCCCGTCGGAACCGTGAATATGGGCGGCCCAACCCTCGGCAGCCGGTCGCAGGAGTGGCTTGCGCACGCCCTTGTACACCGGAATGTCGGCCCTGCCGGCCACGGTCAGTAGCCGGCAAGCGTTGACTGTGCAACTATCAACGGAGGCGTTGCCGTATATCGTGGTTAAGGCAACCACCTCCAGTTCGGGGCTGACAAGGGCAAGGAACAGTGCTGCGGCATCGTCAATACCGGGATCAGTGTCTATGATTATTTGCTTCATTTGAGCAGGCTCCTATCCTCCCACACGTTCTTTTGGCCGTGAGGATTGGGCGATATACTAACCTATCTCAAAGTCGTTGACGAACCTTGACTTGTCGAGGACAGGAATTGGCAACCTTCGTACTGGTACATGGCGCATGGCATGGCGGTTGGTGCTGGCGCAAGATTGCACCGTTGCTTCTTGGGTCGGGAGCTTCCGTGTACACACCCACGTTGAGCGGTCTGGGCGAACGGGCTCACCTGGCCGAAATGATCGACCCTGCGCAGCTGGATCTCAACCTGCATATTCGCGACATAGCCCAACTGCTGGAGTATGAATCGCTGACCGACGTCATACTGGTAGGCCACGCCTACGCCGGGATGGTAGTAACCGGCGTCGCCGAAGTCTGTCCAGAGCGCCTTTCACACCTGGTTTACATCAACAGCGTGGTCCCCGCTAACGACGAGTCCATGGCCGACCAACTCGTACCCGTGCGAGGACCGGAGTTTGCCGCGTGGGTGCAGGGCTGTATCGACCGGGGAGAAGGCTATCTGCCGGCGCCCGCATCTCCGGAAGAGATCGGACGCCGTTGGGGTATTCCAGACCCAGCGGATCGGGAGTGGATGTTTTCAAAGGTGACGCCGCAGCCTGCCGCAGCCATGGCCGGAAGGATAAAAATAGGAAATCCCGCTGCCCGCAGCATTCCCCGGAGCTTTGTTGGCGGAGAGGAGGCCGGTTTCCAGTCTGTGGCGGACCGTGTTCGAGCCGCTGGGTGGCGCACATTTCACCTCGGTTCGGGCCACGATCCCATGATCAGCCATCCCCACGAATTAGCCTACATTCTGCTGGGGATTGCCAGTTCCTAGCCGGATTCAAGCCTCGCATTGCCTTTCCTTCAGTCCCTGGACTGCGCGGCAATGGGCCCGGTCTCGGTGAAGAGTGGCATTACCTTTTCCCCGAAGAGCCGCATGGATTTCCTTACTTTGCGGGTGTCCATCTCCCCGGTGTTCAGCTTCAGCATCAGGTTACGTACGCCGATATCGCGCATTTCCGCCACCTGCTCCGCGACTTGGGACGGCGTGCCCAGGATGAAGGCCTGCTCGAGAACTTCGCCGGGCGGTATGGGACGGTTGGGGTCGGGCGGCGGAAAACCACCGGGGTTGTACACTTCCCGGGCATGCCGGAAGTGGGTCCGTTCCCGCTCGAAACCCGCTGCGGCGATTTCCTGCGCCTCGTCGTAACTTTCGGCAACGAACAGATCCCGAGAGGCCCAGCACTGGTCCAGGACAGCTTCGGTTTCAACTTCCGAAAAGCCGCTGTCCAACATGGTGGAACGATACCGTACCAACCGCGATTGCAGAGTGCCCAGCGTCTGGATGCCGATCATTACCGGCCGGCCAATTTCGGCCATCTTTATCGTTGATGCCTCGCTGATGCACGCCCGTACCAGCGGAGGGTGCGGCCGCTGAAACGGACGGGGACGCAGCAGCGGAAATTCCACGTTCCAGTGCTCCCCATGGTGTTGCAGGTCCTCCTGGGTCCAGGCTGCCACCAGAAGCTCTTCGGTTTCATCCAGCCGGGCTACACCCTCTTCCATGGTGATGCCAAAACCCAGGTACTCGTAGTGGTTGTAGGCGGAACCGCGCCCGGTACCCACGATGAGCCGACCGTGGCTCAGGTTGTCCAGCAGTGCGGTCTGAACGGCAAGCCTGACTGGATGGTGAAAGGCCAACTCGGCTACCGCAAAGCCAATCTTGATGCGTTCTGTGCGGGCTGCCACGGCTGCGCCCAACACCAGCGGATCGGCGTGGGCCGCGGCGCCATCGAAGTGATGCTCGGTGAGCCAGACCGAGTGCATGCCAATTTCCTCGGCCAGCAGGATCTCTTCAAGCGTGCTGTCAATCACGGCGGAATCGTTCTCGGGATGATGGCTTACGGGAAAAACGAAGGAACCAAAGCGCATTTGTGCCTCACGGATGCAGGAGATAATTCAGCAGACATTATAAACCATGGGCTTGGAGGCAATTCAAGAAGCAAGGAGACAGTCAACGATTCGGCGCGACAATGCTGACTGCACATCTTCCATGTTGCGGCACCGGGTTGCGGCACCGGCAGGAGGGCCTGAGCACAGGGCTATAGCACTTGGGTTCTCGCGAACATTCCTGAACATTCGTTTTTCAACCCTGCTTCCTATTCCTTCGTGGACCAACGTGCGCCGAGTCCGATGACAACCGTAACTGGACAGCCCCTGTCAGCCACTTCTACCATGGTCTTTGGTAATACCGTCTTTGCAATACCGCCTGCCCAACCCTGTACCGGCTACCCTATGGCATACGGGAAATGGGCGACAATGAGCGGAAGTGCCGGGAAAAGTTAAATTTTTGCCCGCCCCTGACATTTGCCAACCTCCCCGGCAATGCCGGGCCTTTAAGATGCGAATGCCCCGCCAAGGCAACTCTCTTGCTGTTGACTTCCAGCAGCCTTGCGGCGTATGTTGGCGACCTGAGCCAGGCTGCTGGATTGAGCGCACCCGCGTCTTAGGTTCGGCGGTAATAGCGCCCTATTGAGGGCTGCATTTGGCTGGTATTCAACGGGGAGAACCCTTTGCCTCCACTTTCCAACATTCCAGTCCTGGTGGTCCTGCAAAACCCTAACTTCCGCCTGATGTGGGCGGCGCGGTGGGTCCACGAAATCTCCCGCCGCATGGAACTGCTGGTTCTGGGCTACCTGATTTACGAACTCACCGACTCGGCGTTTCAGGTCGGGCTGATTTCCGCTTTCCTGAATGGTCCCCGTCCTCCCCTTTCGTTAATAGCCGGGATGCTGGCCGACCGACTGGACCGGTGGCGCATTCTGACCAGCATCCACACCTTCTATCTGCTGGTTGCCTCCGCGATTCTCACTCTCCTCATTCTTGACCTGATTCATCCCTGGTTAGTTTTCATTGCCATTCTGTTGCAGGGCACGGCCAAGGTCCTGGATGACCCCACAAGGCGGGCGGCGCTCTTTGACCTGGCCGGACAGGACCGCATCGCCCACGCCATGTCGCTGGAGACCATCACCAACAACGTGGGCAAGATCCTGGGGCCCATAGCCGGGGGACTGCTGATCGCCTTCTACAGTTATACTGGGGCATACATGGTGCTGGTCACGCTGGACCTGATCGCGGCCGCCCTGATGTTCAAGCTGCGGCTGCCCAAAGCGGCGGTGGTGGTGGGTCGGGATCGGGAGTTCCTGCAGGGGATCAAGTCGGGCATCGGCCATTCCTTCTCCAACAAGTTCGTGCTGGGGGTGCTGACCATATCCCTGGTGATGAACGGCATGGTGCTGCCGCTGCAATACTTCATTCCGGTCATCGCTACCGAGGTGCTGAAGGTGGGGCCGGCTCTGGGGGGTGTAATCGGCGCGGCGGAAGGCATTGGGACGCTGATGGGGGCGATAATCATCGGCGCGCGCCGCAACTACACCTTCCACGGCCGTTACTTCGCCATCGGCGCCATGATCGTGGCCGTGGGCGTGGCCGCAGTGGCCTGGTCGCCCTGGTTCCTGGTCTCCTTCCTGCTGCTGTTCACCGCCGGAGTGGGTCAGTCAGGGTTCAGCACGATGCAGAGCACCATTCTGCTGCTGTCGTCACCGGCGGAAATGCGGGGCCGGATAATGGGGTCCCAGGGCTTGGTGAACGGCCTGGGCCACCTCATCGGCGGCGTGGAAATAGGGGCCATCGCCCAGGCATTCACCATTTCATAGCCATCGGCATCAACGCCGGCGTCGGCCTGCTGCTAATGCTCCCGGTAATGCTGCTAACGCCGTTGGTGAAGCGGCCGGTGGAGGCTTATTACAACAGGGTTGGGGGTGCGGGGGATGGGGCGCGGGTTGGGTAGGGAGCGACTGAAAAGGTTTATGGAATGTGTGGAGCAGGGAAACTGTTGAATGGAGGTAATTTACAGCATATATAATTGGTTGTACAAAGTGTGATGTGTAAGTCGAAACGCTGAAAGCTGCTTGGGAACAAAGACGCGGATTGACAAACCCAAGTTTTCTCTCGATTTTCACACCTGGCAAGTAAGATAATTAGCTACTAGAAGACCCAGAGAGTCTGGATAGGATACTTTGGACTCCCACTAATATTAAGAAGAGCTATTCTTGAACAATCGAACCCAACTTACTGGATTGTTGCTAGGAGCGGGTGCATCCTTTGATTTTGGAATGCCTCTGCTTAAGGAACTTTCTCTTGAGCTCAAATGCTGGCTAACCCCGCAAAAACTGCGCAGCCTTAACGAACAGTGGCGTAGTGCAGGCCCAGAGTTCGATTTTTCCGACGCCGCAATCGAGAAGGTTGCTTCTGCCTTGGCCCTTGAGGAGATGCACTATGAGAATCTACTCGGGTACTTGCAAGTAGAAAGCCAAAGATGGTCAGAGGCACCGCAAGACTATCACGGGCTGTTTCAACGTATTCTGGGTATAGTTTATTTCCTGTTGCAAGAAAGGCACATTCGCAATGTCGGCCACATTGCCGGAAAGATTGGATTCTTGGATGGAATCAAGACACTGGTAGCTCAGAACCATCCCCTTTGGATATTTTCATTGAATCACGACTTGATAATTGAGTGCTTCGCGGCCAACGCTAAAATACCTCTAAATTGCGGTTTCACAAAGGAGACTATTCTACTCACTCGACGCAACCGCAGAGGTGAGTTTATAGGTACATTAGAGGCAGAGATATTAACTGAAGATGTAATAAAGAATGAGGGATTGCCGTATTACAATTTGGGACAGCAAGGCATAAATCTCTTGAAGATACATGGCTCCCTCGACATATTCAGCTTCACTGATGGCTTAGATCTGCTTAGAGTACTTCCGTGCGGTGAAGGCCTTAATGGAGTGATTGCTGCGCTCAATGCTGTAAACCATGATCTCAAGTATATTGAGCCGAGGTGGCCGGGGGGCGTGATAACAGCTTCTAATGAGATAGTTTACGCTGATGAATTAGGAGAAATGCAGTTCCTGCGACGTTCCATCTTGGGAGGCGCGTACAAGTTTGATTCCCGTCACGATCAGGTAGTGCCAAGGGAGCTACTAAATTATTTTGAGTCTAACTTGAGATATATAACCAATCTGGTATGCATAGGATACGGATTTGGCGACCGGCATGTTAACCAGATTCTAATCGAATGGCTTGCACTTAATGACGACCACCGCTTAACTATTGTCGATCCAAATATAAAAGAACCCCCATCGGATTTCCTACACTTAACCCAACAAGTGGACTTAAGAAATTATGATTGTACTGACTACCTTGACAGTTTGGGCGGCATTAGGAGATCTCAACTAGAGAAGACAAGCAGGCATTTCGCTGCATGGAAGCGCAGTAGGGGACAAGATGCAGATTCGGTGTTTCAGGAATTCCTGAAACAGGAAAGGTGCCAATTTATAGAACAAACTGTGAACTGGGCTAGTAAACTTCCTATTCGAGACGGCGAAATTGATCTGCAAGACTTAGGGCTGACTTCTGAAGAATTCGTTGAGAAAAGACTTGCTGAGATAGCTGTTCCCGCCCCTGAAGAATTCATCGCGAAATTCCTAGAGCAACAACAGTTCCGATGTCATTGAAACTGAGTCAGACCTGCATTCACGGCTAAGGCGTCATACTTGCCCCTCAACCCCCCAAGAGGTTCCCACTTGTACAAAATCGGCATTAACGGGGGAGGCACCTTAACCGATTCCAGGGGAGACTCCCCCAGCACCATGGCGCCCGCGTCGTTGAAGAGCACATCGATCCTGCCGTCAACGTTCTACTCGCCTGGCGGACCATTTCATTGACTTGTGACTCTGTCGGTTACGTCGCAGCCGATGGCAAACAAGTCTCCGCCGACGTTCCTGATTTCCATGGCCGTTTATTCAAGGGTTCCGGCCAGGCCGGTTGGGGAGTGTTTGCGTGCGCAAATGACCACGCTGGCGCCTTCTTTCAAGTGCCTACTATCGTGATAACAGGGGACTATCGACGGTCTTGGTCATCCAAGGCCGATCCCGCTCACATAGCTTCTGGGGACTTTACTGACGCCATTGCCCGGGATGCGGCAGCCGATTCCCAGTGTATTCCCGAATGAACAGCTATACTGGCAGGGAGAATTGTCATTTTGAAGGACAATCCGCGTCCGCGCTGACGATCCGAGCCTGAAGGAGGACCACATCAATGCACTGTGGAGTGATGGTCACCGGTTACAACCAGGGTGACTGGCCCCGTCTCATGGAAGGAGACTATGACCGCCCGCCGACCATATCGGACGCCAGAAATATGGATGACACCCTCTATATGGGGGAACTGGTCGAGCCGCTGGGGTTCGATTCAATCTGGGCAACCGAACACTACGGCTCCGCCTACTCAATGCAGCCTAACCCATTGCAATACCTGGCATACTGGGCGGGCCGCACAAGTCGAGTCGATGTGGGCACTGCGGTCATCGTCGCTCCGTGGTGGAATCCGGTCCGGCTTGCTTCTGAGATATCCATGCTTGATATCCTGCTGAAAGGCAGACGCCTCCATCTGGGGATCGGCCGTGGAATCGCGCCTCACGAGTATGCCTCGCTAGGCTACCCGATAGAGCAATCGCACAAGTATTTCTACGATGTGATCAACGCTATCAGGGCCGCTGACGGAGCGGAGCGCTTCGAGTTCAAGGGCGACGTGTACGATATTCCCCCAACCACTATCCGGCCGCAAGCCCGCCACAAAGGTGAGCTAACCAAGGACATCAAAGTGGCGTTTACCACCGAGGCGTCGGCAAGAATGGCTGCCGAGAACGGCCTCGGGCAGATGTTTGTTGCCGGCGACGACGTCGAGGCGATGACCGATAAGGTGCGAAGGTTCAACAGGATTCGCAAGGAACTGGGCCTCCCTCCTGACCAGCCTACCACTCTACTGTGGATGTACTGTGCCGAGACCGAGTCGGAAGCCGAAGAGGGGTGGACCTATTTCTACAATCAGCTCAGGGCTGCCCAGCACCACTACTTCGAATGGAACAATCCAGGTTACGAAGGCATCCATGGCTACGAGGAGTACCTGCTGCGCCAGAATGCCGACATCGGTACCGCTGATGCCGGTTTCGCCGCCCGGCGGGCAACCCAGCCCATCGGTACGCCAGAAGAGATCATCGAAAGGATCAAGGCGATGCAGCGTACCATCAGCCTTGAAAAAGTCGTGATCCATATGTTTTACGGCGGGATGCCCAGGGATAAGGCCGAAAAAAGCCTCAGACTCTTCGCGGAGAAAGTCCTCCCTGAAGTACAAGCCATGCCCACCCCAATAAATCCCAGGTCGTTGGAGTAAGCGCGACGGCGAGAAGCCTGATTCGGTGACGAGATGACTGAGTCGCGTTTTCGGGGTTGCGAACCATATCGGTCGCTGCAGCAAGAGAGTGTACCGACTGCGCTGGCAATGACCTGCTCCCCGTTCAGCGGGTTACGATCACGTCGACCAGGGCTCTTTGCGTTCTGACTGTCCTAATCCCGCCTTGGTTACAGATAAGGTTGACCGCATCTTCAGCGGGCGGCATACTCAACCTTGCCAGCCAGATTGGGCGGCGAAACGGGTAATCCCGAGCCAGATATGTGCTGAAAAATTGCCGCAAAGACAGCTGTGCACCGAAGGGATATGCCAGAAGCGCAGCCCAACGGGAGTCCTTACACCGGAACGGGGAGGTGAACCGTGGCAGGACCATGTACAGGACTGACCGTCCTGGATTTGTCATTGGGGATGCCGGGTGCCATCTGTACCCTGGTAATGGCCGACTACGGGGCCGAGGTGATCAAGGTTGAACCTCCCGGCGGAGATCCTTTCCGCTTTCAGCCCGCCTGGATTTCATGGAACCGGGGGAAGAAAGGTATTGTGCTGGATCTCAATACTGCGGAAGGCCGCGAGCAAGCTATCCAGTTAGCCGGCGAGGCCGATGTGTTGGTAGAGTCCTTCCGCCCCGGAGACATGGCCGACTGGGGGTTGGCATATGACACCCTGGCGCAACTTTACCCGCGGCTGGTTTACTGCTCCATTACAGGCTTTGGGCAAAAGGGCCCGCTCCGCCGGGTAAAGGGGTACGAGGGTGTAGTTGCGGCCAAAGCGGGCCGGATGCTCAACCTGCAGGGCCAGCCTAACCGGGATGGCCCAGTGTATTCGGCGGTTCCAACCGGTAGCTGGCACGCCAGCCAGGCCGCAGTGCGCGGAATCATTGGCGCCCTACGCGTGCGGGACCTGTGCGGGCGTGGGCAGTGGGTCCAGACCAGTATTGTGCAGGCCCTGGCTTCACCTCACGACAACAACGCCGGTGCCGGCGGCCTGGTCAATTTGCAGCTCTCGCGTAGGGATCCAGAGCGGTACCCCGTCAGGGCCGCCAGCAGAGGCTCTCTACCATCGGATATATTCCGGTCCGGACCAGCGACGGCGCCTGGCTGCAACACGCCAATCAGAGAGTCCCCCACGTTCAGGGTCATCTCAAGGCCATTGGCCTGGGGCATCTCCTTGAGGATGAGCGTTTCGAAAAAGTTCCCGCCATCAGCGTGGAGAATCGCGAGCTTCTGCGCCAGGAGATTTTGAAGCAGCAGCTGGAGCAGACCGCCGACGAATGGATGGAGATTTATCTCCAGGACGGCAACATCGCCGCCGAGCCCTACCGTACCAGCGTCCAGGCCATGAATCACCCTGCGGTGGTTGCCAACGGCACGGTGGTAACGATCGATGATCCTCGCGTGGGCCCTATGCGTACCCTGGCCCCCCTCGTGGACTTCAAGGCCACCCCGGGAGAGCCAAGCGGGACCGGCCCGGATGTGGGGCAACACTCTGCCGAAGTGCTGGGACGCTTGCGGCAGCAGCCCCCGGCCGTAAGCGGCGGCTTGCCAGTGGCGAGTGGCGCCGATGTGCCGGACCACCCCCTGTCAGGAATAACCATCCTTGACCTGGCGACAATCCAGGCCGGGCCCTACGGCGCCTCCCTTCTGGCAGACCTGGGGGCGCGAGTCATCAAGATCGATGCCACCGACAGGCACCTGGATGAGGGGCGGCGTTCCACGGCCCAGGCAATTGCCGAACCACGGACCTACGCAGGCAAGGAAGGTGTTCAAGTTGACCTGCAGACCCCCGAGGGCAAAGAGATCGTCCATAAACTCATCGCCAAGGCCGATGTTCTATCGCACAACTTTCGTCTCGGCGTTCCGGAGCGTCTCGGATCGATTGGGAGACCTGTCGGAGGATCAATCCCCGCATGATCCATGTCTGGATGGGGACCTATGGCGAAAACGGGGAACACGCGCGCCGACCGGGGGCCCACCCCATTCCCGGGGCCATCATGGGCGGCGCCATGCGGCAGATGGGCCGGGGCATGCCCCCGCCTCCTGAACAGGTCATGGATATTGAGGAGACCGTGGAGGCGACCCGGTGGCTCATGAAGTCCAACTGGGGACCGGACCAAAACACCTCTCCGGCCTGGCCACAGGCATCATACTGGGCCTTCGGTCGCGGGACACCACCGGAGAAGGCCAGCCCGTCCACATCACCATGCTCAACGCCAATGCCTGGACCAATGCCGATGAGTACTACGACCACGCAAACCGCCCTCCCATTGCCATGCCAGACGAAGAAATTCATGGCCTTCATGCCCTGTACCGTCTTTACCGCTGCCGGGAAGGGTGGGTGTTCCTGGGTTGCCTGTTCCAGGACGAGTGGGAAACATTCTGCCGCACCGTGGAGCGGGGAGACCTCCTGGCTGATAGCCGCTTCTCTAATCGAGAGGCGCGACAGGCCAACGACGAGGCCCTGGTCGCCGACATCTCGGCTATCTTCGCCGGGCGCACTGCTTCCGAATGGGAAGAGTTGCTGATCGAGGCGGACATCGGCTGTGTCCAGGCCGACGAGGCTCATGGAAGGAGAGTTCTATGCGGACCATCCCCACGCCCAAGCGAATGCTCTGAGCGTTGAGGTGGAGCACCCATTTGTCGGAAAGTACCTTCGTTACGGCGGGTTGGTCGAATTTTCAATGACTCCGGGACTCTACAGAACCTCCATCCAAGTTGGCCAGCATACCAAACCCCTTCTACGGGAAATCGGATACGCCGACCAGGAGATCGAGGACTTGGAACCCGGGGAATCGTCCAGTGGGCAGATCCCTCGGCAGGCGGGGAGCCGTAGGGGAATACGCCCAACATACGTCAAGCCGCTCCTAACTTGGGCTATATTATTGGAAGCCAATGTGCGAAGGCAGGTAATACTTGGTAGTACTGGTCAGTTTCGATATAGATGGAACGCTGGAAGCGGGAGACCCACCCGGGCCCATTACCATGAGCATGGTCAGGAAGGCTCGGGATCATGGGTGCATTATCGGCAGCGCTTCCGACCGTCCGCTCCCGGTACAGCAGGCCATTTGGGACAGGAACAGCATCGAGGTAAGTTTTGTCTCAACGAAGCAGGGTCTCCTTGACTTGAAGTCCCGCTTTCTCGGCTGAGGAGTACTACCATATCGGCGATACGGATTTGGACCGCCAATTCGCCCTGGCAGCGGGGTTCCATTTCGTCTGGATGGATTCCGGATATACCGAACCGTGGATTAACTGGAGGACGGACCAGGATTAGACGCAATTGCCGCGCGGTTTTACTTTTCCCATGGGTTTATCCGCCCTGAAGAACGCCACTGGTGATATTGGCTCGGACTTTGGTAGGGACATGGGTTGAAATAAACCCTGGGCGTCTAACATCTTTGACCAGCAATAGTACTCTGAATATAATCCCCGCTAGATTGTGCTAGATTGTGTCGGTAACGGCAACGCGCGCGTGCGCAAGATTCCGCAGGAGGGAAGAACCATGTCAACTATCCCAGGCCTGGTGAGACCTGCCCCGGTTCCCAATGATTTGACCAAGCCCTTCTGGGACGCCTGTAACGAGCGGCGGTTGGTCTTGCAGAACTGCACCGCCTGCGAGAGGCTGCATTATCCGCCCACCCAGCGGTGCAACAATTGCAGCTCGGCCGACAATCTGGAGTGGAAAGAGGTGGAAGGAAAGGGGCACATCGACGTATACATGGTGATACGCGACTCCCGCATCAGGGGGTTTAGGTCGGCGCAGCCCATCAACTTTGCGGTAATAACCCTGGACGAGGACCCGGGCATCAACTTCTTGTCCAACCTTCCGGGCACTCCGCCGGGCGAGGTCCCCGATGGAGCCCCGGTGGAACTGATATTTGAGGAGACAAGCAACGGGCAGTTTGGTCCACGAGTGGCAGGTAATCGACTAGCCCAATTGGGTCACGCGGACACGGTCAATAGCGCTGAGTGCATAAGGGAGCTGAGATGGTTAGTGACACGAGCTGGATGAGAAATCGGGAAGGTATGGGAATCTGGGAGCACCGGGGCAAAGTCGCCGTTGTAGGTTGGGGTCAGTCCCATATGGACCGGCGCTGGGACGGTTTGAGCCTGGACAGGAGCTGCGGCGGCTTGACCAGGGAGGCATGCCTGAAGGCCATTGCCGACGCGGGCCTGTCTCTGGACGACATTGATGGGCTCATCACCAGCAAGGAGACCCGCGCTGAGCAGACCTGGGCGCCCCGTCCCTATTTTGACCCCCCCTACGACACCGAGGACGGCCTGACCTATGCCTCCGCCGACTGGATTGAAAGAGAACTGGGACTGAAGAACATAAAACATCGGGAGTCCGACGCGCCCTACATCGGCCCAATGATGGGCCAGGCCGCTCAGGCGGTCGGTGACGGTTTGTGCGAGACCGTCCTGGTTTGGTACCCGATGGTTAATCTCGAAGGCCGGTACGGGCACAACAATCCCCAGAATATCAATCAGGAGGCACCCGGGAATAACGCCTTTTCTCTACCGTGGGGTTATCAGAACGGCGCCATGTTCAACAATCTGGTGGTCTTCCTGCAGTATTGCAAGAAATACGGCAAGTCCCACGACGGGCTGGCCCCCCTCTGCCTGAACTTGCGAAGAAATGGCCTGTTGACTGACTGGGGCTACTACTCCTGCACGAACCCTATCAGCTTACCCGCGAGGACTACCTGAACGGCCGCGTCATCGAGGAACCGCTGGTGATTTATGACTGCGACAGGCCGGTCAATACCTGCGCGGCCTTCATTTTCACCACCGCCGAACGTGCCAAAGACCTGAGGCAACAGCCGGTATACGTCCTCAACCATGCCCAGAACAGCGGCAGGGGCAGGAGCACCATGGCAACCCTGGAGGAGCATCAGGAGGCGGTCGCCAGCCTGGCACGGAAGATGTGGGAAGGTTCCGGGCTGGGGCCTGACGATGTCGATATATTCAACCCGTACGACGGTTATCTGACGTTCACACAGCAATTCCTGGAAGGCTTCCAGTGGCACGGCGTGAAGTGGGGAGAGGCCCACGACTTTTACGCCGAGGATATCAGGGTCGAAGGTCCGCATCCCTTCCTTTCAAGCGGTGGCAATAACGGGACTGGGCGCAACCGCGCCGTCCTCTTCTCTGACAGCCTTCAGCAGCTTAGGGGCACAGCGGGCCCGCGGCAGGTGACGGTGCGGGCCGACACTGCCCTGGCAGGCTGCAATACACCTGACAGTTGCGGCTTCCTCATGCTCAGCAAGTATCCGAGCTAGGGAGCCTCTGATAAAGTCCCTTTCCCCTCGACGGGGGAAGTTTAGGATGGGGGTGCCTGCGCCCCTTTCCTCCTACTTGTAGCCTGCCTTCTCCAAAAGGCGGATAACGCCGTGTGTGCAGGTGAGCTGAATCAAATGCCGGTTACTTTTCCGGGCCCTCAAATCCCTTGAGTTCAATGCCCGGCCCCTTCCCTTTAACCTGCGCAAGCACTTTGAATTCGCCATACTCTTCCGGGTCAACCAGTGTCATCATGGCCATGCGGCTAAGTTCCGTTCGTGCGGCGGACAGGCCTTGCCTTGGGAGGGCATCGAGGAACGAGTAGAAGCCAAGGTTCGTCAGGAACTGGCTCTGGAGGGCATAGCTCACAGTGGCCAGTCCGTCCCGATCACCCATCCGCATGAGGGACGTGAAGTCCACGTGGCAGGTAATGTCTTGCTGCCCGATGTGCTGGTACGGGTCGGCGCTGACGCGTGCCGATGGTAACAGACCAGCGTGCCCTGGGCATTCTGGGGCGAGTAGAGGTCGGTAGCCAGTTGACCGTAGTCGATAGTGAGAACAAACCCGCGGTCCAGGGCTTTGGAAAGCTGGCGAGTCCAGTCCGCCGCAGCCAGGCACACCTCGCCCCGATACCCTTCGGTCAAGGATAAGCCCAGGCTGGTAAGCCTCTTTTCGATGCAGGGTGAGGATGGCTCGTCCAGGACTTCGGTGAGATTCCCCTCCACAGATGTGACGAAGACTTCCTTGACTCTTCCACCCTGAATGGCGAACCGGTGGACCGGGAAGTTGTCGATCAACTCGTTACACAGGATACAGCCAACAACATTTCGGAACGCCCCAAGTCCCTTCGGTTTTAACTCGTTGGATTCCCCGGGTCGCGTCTTGCCTGCTTGCGCGATATCTGATCTCCAGTCCCGCTGGCCCAGTCAAAGGCATTGTCAGGTGAGTGGGCCATCCATGCCCGTAGTCTGCCGCGACATAGTTAAGAGCTTGGGCGAACCGGGGGGCCGTTCGCCAGCAGGCATCCACGATCGACCGAGCCAGTGCGCCGTCTCCGGAACCCACCTCGATCACATGGAAAACGGGAGGGTCTCCGAGGAGATGCCACATCTGCTCCAGTTGCCGTGCAATGAGAGCGCCGAAGACCGGGTGACTCGAGGGAGAGGTCCCGAAGTGGGCGTTGATCCTGTTGTCCCGGGCAGAATAAAAGCCTCCTCTGGGCGAGTACAGGCAGGCCTGCATGAACCGAGCGAACGTAATTCGCCCATTCTCTTTAATCAGATCTGTGATCTCCTGCTCAACCATTGAGCGCAACATCATCCCCCGGAACGGCTAAGATTCCCCAGTTTTTCAAGGCAAGCTTCATCATTGCAACATGCGTGCGGACTGCAGTGCATCGATCAATAAGACATCATTAGTATCTCTGGATAGGACGAGTTGTGATTTGCAGGGACTACAGGCCAGTAGGGAGTAGGGCTGGAGATTTTCAGGTCGGGCCGTTGAGAATGTCGCCGTACGATCAACTACTGTGTTTGCGGAGAGCCGTGCGTCGGACTTCCTAACACGGCAATCCAGCGATCTTACAATCCGCCTAATAACATATATCTCAGCTTGTGATGAAAGTGCAGTTTCGCGTGCTCGTGGCTAGTCATACTCGTCAGGGTACAATGATCACGATCTTGTGATTCTGATTGGGGCTTTGAGAGGCTTGGAGTCTGCGATCATTTGAGCACACTATTTGTCGGTTACGATTAAGACGCGATGTGGAATTCTAACCACTAACCTGGCAGGGGGAACCGCCGTGGTGGTACGGTGGAGTTCGTGTCAAAGCCGACATAGACCAACCGCTGGTGGCGTTACAGAAGTTAAGCTGAAGAGTGGTACAAATTGGAAAGTCCCAGTCCCTGGTGCGGGAACTGCTACCGGCCATTGCGACGTACACGGGAGTCCGACGTCACCGGCCGCTAATGTCGATGGTGATTCTGCTATAACTGGCCCCTGCAATTCCCGCGCCGGCCGGAAAGCGGGTTCAAAATTCCAGCACTGCACTTGGCTTGCAAAGATTCCCGCCGGCGTCCGTTAACCCAGGCACTTGCGTGGGGTGTTGCTGTATGCCTGCACCAAACGGGTGAAACCGCTCCGGAGGCACCGTGGCCATATCGGTATTGCGGGGCAAGCCGCGGAGCATACGTCCGATGGCGTTCTCCACGCCGCCCTTCTGCATCGGCGATGCCAGGAAGAAGGGGCAATCAGTCGTTTAGCAGGACGTAGACCGCGGCCGATGGAGTCAGGTCGTCGTGCGAATGGCCCTTGCCAGTGACGTCCTCCATCAGCCGGATATCCCCAGCTCTCAGCACCCGTTTAGCGCCGTCGCTGGCGCCGATCTCCACCTCACCGGACAGGTGGATAATCAGTCTGCGCTCGGGCAGGGGATTAAAGTCCCGGTGGCGCGACCCGTCAAACTCCTGCACACGCACCTCGGACACGTTGATCAACACCCCCAGCTCAGGGTGATCCTCCAGCTTGAGGTCCTCGATGTGGCTCTCGCCGTCGGCGTCCGAAAACACCCGATATATTGCCATTTCGCCTCCCGGTACATTTATGGAAATTTCGCTGCTCGTTCACGCGCGTCTAGCACTACCAATAACGTCAGCACGCTTTCTATTCTCGCACACCGACCGACGTCGGGTTTCGACACCGCAGCTGGAGGTTCCGCTACGTTATCGCCGGTCGGGTATTGCCGTGATTATCCCACGATCGTTGCACGCAGCGACCAGCTTTTGAATGCCGATTCGTACTGTTCGCAACAGCCAGCGCGTGATTTGGCGTGTGCACCGGTCAATGCCCCCAACCCGGGAAACTGACCGCAGGCTGTGTTCGAGCACTTGAGATAAAGCGGCTGGAAGTAGGTCAACAATGCTAAGGACATCCCCATCTTGGACCTCGCCATTGAGCGACAGGCGGATGTCATCGTGGCCACTGACCCAGACCTGCTGGAACTGGAAGGCGAGTTCGCCTTCCGCATCGTCAACCCAACCGCTTTTCACGACTTACTCACGGAGTTCCAATACTGGCCATTCCCAGGGCAACGGAATAATCTGTGCACAGCCGCGATAATACATAGAGTAGAGTACCGGGAGGTGGTTGTAAAAGAATCGGTGT
>CASHTH010001701.1:0-36140 GCA_030341885.1 Geodia barretti
ATAATATACTGCTTTATAGAGTCGCGCGTGTCCGTATTATAAGTACTTCATGTGACACACTGTAGTGCATGCTGTGACCTACAGTCTTTTAACCATTCCCGTCAAGCATGCGACACACAGCATTGTATCGTCAATCATTGTCCACTGCTGTACTCAGAACACTGACGTACACCATCTCCCATTCAGCCATCCTGAAGTCAGACCCTGTAGTGTACTGTCTCAGTCTCCTAGTTGAGCATCACTAACTTCTCCTTGTTGCAGGACATCGAAAAGGCAAAGTTACTCATGTCACGACACGCAACTGTGTAGTGTGGGACCTGTAGCGGTTGCTGCCTACGCTGTTTGGAGGTGTGTAAAACTAGTGAGCATACTGAACAGCACGACACTCTCTAAAAAGTAAAAGCGTGACCTTCAACACTGAGCTACCAATGGGGTTCGAAGAACTTGCACATGCCATGACACATTGAGGAGCCTCTAGGCAACCCAGCTTCTGTTCGACGATGGCATAGTACCCGTCACGATATATTAGAGCATATATGACACAGGACCATGTCTATGTATCCATGAGACATGTAACACTCTCACATCTTCATTGTGTGCATATGAACACGAGACCACTCATAACAGCTTCATCAGGTCGTATTCCATGCCGAGACTCGCCAACTAGTTGAGAGGTCGCATCAGTCCAACACCGTCTGCCGAAAGGAGCGCTAGAGTCGCTTCGGTCAACCCATCTAGATGTCACACAGAAACAGTAGCATGGGAACAGCAACTCCATGGGCAGCCTATAATACTACCTCGGCGCGCATCGTCGTGCGCAGCGAGGTACGGTATTTGGTGATGCGTCGTGTCTGTGTTGTCTGTCATGTTACGCTACGTCTCACTTCTCGAGTGTTTGTTCAGTCTCAGAGGATACTCAGACGCTAACTACTATACTTACGGCAATGAAGGTCCCGAAATTTTTGTGGTAGTTCGTCGGTTTTCTCTGCATAGGCCCCGCTTGCAAGCCTAGAGCGCGCGTAGTCGGAAAGCATTGTTTAGTATCGCTGCGGAATAAGGCGCATGACGGTTATTATGCGCTACTTTTCGACCGGGCCATCGCTTGCATCCCCTGTAAGTCTTGAAGGGCACAAGAGTCACACCGGAAGGGCGTGTATCAACTCGCGACATGCTACTCTCTACTGTAGCGAGCCCGTTCGAGACATCTCCGCGGCTATCTAGCGGGAGACCACACGTCAATAGCCCAGCTCTGCAATTCGCGTACCCGCGCGCGCATCGACGCACAGTTCCGCCGAGGGTTTGCTGTCGTGCTTATTTTCATTGTAATAATACGAGGGTAATATATATACATGAAACACAACGGGCCGTTATGACGTACGATGATTTCGAAAAGCCCGTGAGTTTCCAAGCTGAGTTCCACCATATTTTCCAGTGATTTCTTGATTTCTAAGTTGATTCTCAGGGTCTCTCGCGGTTCTCTATACCATGTACCTCCGACTCCCAACGAGGAGTTCCCTTTACTGGCACGACTCAGTATGTCCTGCGCCAGAGCCCATAAATAATACTATCCGTCCGTCTCCCGGCGGCACGCTCTGATTCGCGTTTGTACGTTTACTATACGTGAACGAGCTATAGAAACGGAGAAGAAACAGCGGCACGCGCAGACACTGTGATTCTGATTTCCACTTTTCAGCTGTATTTCCTTCCCCTGATTACAACGTGATTATACCTATGGATGTTTGACCATCACGGCGTACGAGATTTCCACCGTTCGACCGCCCCTCAGTATAAGAGCTGAAGCACATATTGGGCGGGGGAGAGAAGTAGCCTTGTTCTGTGAGTGACAAACAAAGTTTGCTTTGTGCAACACTCTCAGCTCATATTAAAGTAGTGTATTGCTAGATCCCAGATCTGCGGGTACTTAACAAGCTTCCCCCACATTATGAGTTGACTTGGCATACCCTCATGCTAGTGGTACTACTATACATACGTAGTGTTTATATTACATGCTAATCCCCAAACTTCACATTTGTCCAAACTCACTACAACAACCCCTCCCATAAGCTCTAACCAACAACTGCCCTACCAACCTTACTTATATGACTTACTGAGTCACAGTGATTCATAAACCAAGTGACTTCTGCAACTATCATGAGCACTTCACATCCTCCGCACCATCGTCGTGATGGTACCTCTCCATACTCCATCGAGGTATATCTCCACTCTGCCCTCCCAGCTTAGGATCCTCCCAACCAACCCAACGAATCTCCGTGCTGTAGTCGCGCACCTACAAACATATCTTATATCCATCACTCTATACTCTTAACTATTTTGGTAAAAGTGGAATTGTTTTATTATGTGACTTTCAGTCCATCTCTCGTATGCTAACATAATTCTTGATTCTATAACTATGACTATTCTTTCCTCTCAGAATATTTTGTACCTCCAAAAAATTTAGGCAAGTTTCAATCCTCACTCTCAATAACACCAAAGATCTCACATAGAATGCCTACTAATCTAGGTGCTATTAGTGTTGCTTTGTCTGATTAAACCTTGGATTCTAAGGAAAATGACCTATTGGAACAGCCATTTTTGTAGTTCGCTGTTGCCCTTACTATTGCCAGTAAAAGATTTCTGTTCTTCTGGAACGAAAGTCACTTGGCGCTGATTCAACACGGCTTGTGCCCAACTCTATCAGAAAGAGCCACTGTGTCGTTAAAAATTATATTTAATATGTAGGCTAGATAAATCTAACGTTAGGTAACTCTTAACACATAAAACGGTCTTTATGTCTATGGCCAGGAATCATCTCTTTCATCGCTTAATTGCATCACCTGTAACCTTTCCCATTTGCTCCTTCCCACGTCATCTTACTGGTTTGCATGAGGACACCATAGACAGGAACAATTGCGTAACATTTCTTCAAAATCCAGAACAGTTGCATGCAGGTTACCTAATGAACACACTCCCTTACCATAGGGGATGCACTACCTGATAACCTCACCACTGAAAAATAAGTTTGGTTTTAACATTTCAACTTACCTTCCAAAGGTAGTTCAAGTTGTTTACACACAACCTGAGCTTCTGACATACCCCAGTCAGCATCAACTGATAGTTCCGCCATGTTCCATTCCAGAATATCTCCACTCTAACCCCTCCCAGTTGTGAGGTCCTCCCACCAGCGAATGTCCATTGGCGATAATTTTCATCAACTAAATCCGTCAAGACTCTACGGGATGGGAAACTCTAAAATATTTGGACAACTTACTTGTGTTGCATTTGACTCCCAAAATCCTCATCATGGCGCTCTGTGCTCGTTTGTTCCTTCTTCCCTGTCTCACAGTCAGTCAAGTGTATTCCATGCCAGAGCACACAACGTGCGTCAAATGGACAGGGCCACTTCCTTGTCCGAAGTATGCTCCAGTATCTTTAGAGACCCTGCAAGTCGTTATTGACCAGAAAAACAAGCATAACCTGTGTACAAACAAACTGATCTCATAGTGTCCTCTCATTTTTCATAGTACGTCACTAAGATAGCCTACCTATAATGTTACTCTGTAGATGCCAGTTTTTGACACTTTCTGGGGTCTGTGTACAGGCCAACATACACGGCGTAACTTATTGCACACGACAAAAGTATTTTGGCATCAGCCCAAAAATAGAAGAGGTATCTAATGGACCCATCATAGCTATACACATCAATCATGCATAAAGTTGCCTGCGACTTTTAGTCTCACACAACAAATTTTATCGTTTATGTTGCCCATTCCTGCCTTCTAGTTTTAGGAGGGAAATAGGTCAGATGTTGGGCTAACATGGCTGATCACCCTCCACAACATGGTAATACCCACACTTTGTAGTACACTCGGGAATGTTATGAGGTTACTATAGCTTATGACTCTGTACCCTGGTGTTTTGTAGTTTCTCTTGTAGAATAAATCCGATTCAGATCCACAGCCTTTTTATTGTTATTATCACATACCAAGACAAACTATGTGACTCCCGCCAAAAGCCGCCCATGCCTCTTACCAGGTCTGAAGTATCCCATGGTGCGACAGACAGCCTGTGCGTCTTCACTGGTCCAGTCAGAGTCAGTGATAGTGCCCCATGATCCAGCAAAGTACATTTCCACTCGTCCCTCCCACTGGTAGGAGCCGCCGACCAGACGCACATCACCACCTCTGAACTGAGCAGCTTGAATAGCAATGGTGGCGGGTGAAAGCTCAGCCTGTGACACTAACGCTGGACGCTTACTTGTCACCGTATGTGGAAGAGCTCCTTGGAGACAAACGAGCAGCAGAGCGAGATAAACCATGTTGCTTCTAGGCACTCGAGCATAAACTAACAACCTGACGAATACCGTCCGGTAATTATCCGTCTTGTCAAAGTCAAAGTTCAAGTTGAGTGGGCCAACCCGGGCATGACATGTGTACAGACAAAGTGAGGGATGGTTAAACTTGAAGCAAAACACATGACTGAAGAAGGTGGGGTCCAAGGTAGTCAGAGTCGCGCATGCGTACTATATTCGTTGCTCTACTTTTGGCAACGGATGAAATTCACAAAAATACGAGATCACTATAATTATATGGCGTCTAACTACAACGACAATCACACGCATTCGCTCATGCTGTATTAGCATATCCGTATTCAGCTGTTGATCTTTCATTAGAACTAGGGCCATTGACCACTCACCCAGAGCAATGGGCGGAACTGTTAACAAACGAACATACACCATATGAACATGAGGTGTCTGTATCACCTCCCAGACACCTCAACTCACCCCTTCCACCAGCTACACCCTGCAGCTCCCCAGACGCAATCTGAGACTGGGTCTCTTAAATAAAATCTTTAGCAAAGAACCAAATTTATCCTCCCACAGTTCACTACCCAATATAAAGGATGCTTTCCTGAGCGACTGGAAATGCTCAAAGCCATCACATCCCCAAGCTTCCCCTGCAGGGCAACTAAGAAATTGCTCCTAAGACTACTATATGCTGGACACCCACAACACATGACTCACACTTTCACACTCATCATCACACAACAGGCACTCCTTCACCACCTCCCTCCCCCTATGCCTACCCAGTTCCTCATTTAGCCCATGCGTGCCTGACCTGAACTTAAACATTAATCTAGACCCAGCATCACTTTTCCCATGCAAGTACTTTTTGAACTCTACCACCTTGTTAAATGTCTTATACAATAACAGCTTTACTTTGCTATTTAGCTCCTCTTCAAACTTTGTAATCTCCCTCTCATTAATACTGTCCCCTATTATAGACAAAAAGCCCTTCAAGGAGCAATCCCCATTTTGAATATCATGCAACCACTCTGCCTTGTCAAGACCTAATGACAAAAGAGATCATCATGACCTACTCCAACCCTTCCTCTGCCTGCCTCTCCGTGGCTTAAAATTCCATTCCTGATTAAAAAGCTTCTTCGGATACCTATTGCCTGGCAATGCCGCTAACTTATACCACCACTTCAACTTATTCTTATCCCTACGCCCTTGTAACATACCAAGCCCCATATCCCCCCTAACGGCATCATCTTTTCCACGGGAAGATTAGTGGATCCTACTAGAATAAGGCATCACAAAAGAACTAACATCGTAAAGTCCGCACATATCGTATGTGCTTGAATAGTCCTTATTGTTTGGTGAATATTATATACCCAACAAGTGCAAATGTCACCAGGAGGGAAATTATAAGAGCTACCAAAGCCATAGTATAGTCCATCTTGTGATCCCTTCTCCAACGTGTCCTTATTTCCTCTACCACTTTTTGGATCATAGCTTTCGATTTCAGGCCCAGGATTGCTAGCAGGTCACACTCAATCCAAATGTCTCCAGAGGGACGATCTTCACTGGTGTCTCTGTGATAGGCACAGCCTGTGAGTTTAGCTTCAGTTCCATGGCAACCAACGTTGTCCATGTATATGGGAGTGGAGAGAGCATATGTTGCTGTAGTCTTGTAATGCCTCCCTGTGAATAAGTATAGGTTAGATGCTGAGCCGCGGGAACTACGCGATTTGTCGGCGTCCCGAGCGCAGCGAGGGCGCTACTACCAGGGCCCCGAGGCTCACTAAATCGCGTAGTTCCCAAGGCAACGCATCTAGACCACAGCGCTAGCAACGCACAACAACGCACGCGGCATTGCGGATGGATGGCTTACTGGGGTCACAGATTGTGGAGCTTTATGCTGAGGACGAACTGGAAGTAGACAGGCTATTTGCAGCGGTCAGCAGCCATTTCAAACAGGCGTACAACAACGCCTCTACCTGGTACCGGTAAGGCTAGCTATAGCAGCAGGAGAGAGTGTTTGTTCTAGGCGGCGCGGCTCGCTAACGCGAAAGTTGGCGCGGCCGCTGGGCACCGCTAGCGTGCGCGTCTGGCTCAAGCTGTAGCTAGGGCCCTGTAGTCATGCACCGCTTCCTACTAGAAGACCGAGTACCTGGGTTTTCGTGAGACAGGACCTCTCCAGAAGCTCCGTTTCCCTTCCGCACGCACGACGTCTCTTGAATTTGCCATGGCCAATACGCGTATATAAGAAAAGTGCCGCAGGGCTGCGAAATAGTTAGCTACCGCGGAAGAGGTAACTAACAAAAATAGTTACCTCTCAACTCGGAATCTGATTAGTCAATTGCCTGTTACCGTAGTCTAAAGCAGTTTAGACACATGAGCTCTAACTGTTGCACTTATTGTTTTGAGAAGTGCGGACAGACAGATGGACAGACAGACTTTAAAACCAAGTACTGTAACCCTCGCTCCACATGAACGCCGTGGGAAAATAAGCAATATTGAACCAGGTAGATAGCTAACAAGTGACACTGTTGAATAACAAAAACTTGCACACACCAGTGCTGTTGAACCCAAGTTGTCTAGCTACAAGAAACTTGGGTGACTGTCCATCCATCTCCACTGACAGTGCCCCATCTCTGATCCAAACACACTTCAATCGCTCCATCTTTCTTTGCAGCCACCATGCAGCAGCTTTGGATCCCCGTCAGCATAGTCAGCTGTAAGAATAAAAGCCCATTGATGTCGAAAATTAAACCTGTCTTCAGTACATAGAGTGATTTCTCATGTTTCTTGCATCATATTCCAACATCTTCAAAGTGGTCATTATGAAATTGGCGAGCGGAAGCGAGCTAACCTATATAGTGGTCCGAACGGCGCGATTTTTCTTTTTATGTCACCGTACGTCGAGCGTCGCCGAACTGCGCAGTCCACCGTATATACGTCGTCGGTATAAACGTCGCCCACCCCTCTGTAGGCTCCACTCCTGATAATTTGTGAGCATGTGAGGAAAGGGAAAGAGTTATGGATCGGTCTAGAGAAGATGCTCTTCGTCGTCGACGAGAGAGGGAAAGAGAACGTCGTGCCAGTGAGACTCCTGAGCAGAGAGAAGCTCGGCTTTCTCAACGCCGATTGCGTGATCGGGGCCACGCCGGGCTACAGAAACAGCGGAGGAAAGGGAAGCGCGACTAGCGAGAGGTCGTGTACGATCAAGAGCTAGACGCGGTGCAGAATCCGAGGGAGTACATCAGGCCAGGCTCCAACAGCTTCAAAGCTATCAGGCACGCCAAATTGCTGCCGAGTCCAGTGAGGAGAGAGAGGCCCGCCTACAGCTGCTACGCACAAATCAGGAGCAGAGAATTGCTGCCGAGTCCAGCGAGGAGAGAGAGGCCCGCCTAAAAAGAGAGAAGTTGTTAGTTTGAGCAGAAAGTAAACGACCTATAGGCTGTTCTTCACGAGTGGAAACAAGGATATGCTGCGGAAAGAGAGAGAGTATATAGGAGGAAAAGGCTGAAGCTCAAAAAAAGAGAAAATTATTGCAGAAATTAGAGAGCGAATAAAGATAGAGAAGAAAATAAGAGAAGAAGTTTGGCTGAGAAAAAGAGGAAGTTGAACACAGCGTCCCCTGCCTAGAACAGTAATAAAACTTTGAGCAAGAAGTTACCCATTCAATTTTGTGCCGCGTGAAACCAATGCTTTTTAGTTACAATTCTGTCCTGATTCAGTGTGCCTAGTGCAACCAATATTCCTATGTAAGGGCACGAGAAGCTGCATGTAGCTATGCTGCATGTATGCTGTCCAGGGACTGATGGCATGGCGGGTGCCTGGACAGGCTGTATATACGTGACTCCTCCTATCCCGCCCCCACCAGAGTGCGCGTGACTATATAACCGCGGCACGATATGCATGCCCCGGCGATCACGCCCTGCCCCCTCCTGTGCAGTTCGCGCGCGCGCGTAGCCTCGCGGAGCCACGCCTTCTCAATCCGCGCGCGGCGGAAGGCCTGGTGCATTGCCACTTGTTCCCTATTCCTGCAAGTCCAATCAGATTGCCGGATTATGCCGATTCGCGCTGTCGTCTGACTGTTTTTGACTCGACTCGAATTGTCTACTGCGCTCGGGTGTAAAGGTTGTTTCGGCCTACTTTGTCCTGCGCAATGTTTCTCACTGCACACAAGAGTGACTCATATGATTAGACCCTATTTGTAAGCTCGCTTCCGCTCGCCAAAAATGCCATGATTCGCTTACTAGTAGTAGCCTCTGCCCCATCTCTTATTATAGCACACCAGAACACTCCTATTCTCTCCTGTCCTACTCCTTCCTGCATTTGTAGTAACTTTACATCCCCATCCTCACATTGCACTGCAATAATATATGGTGACTCATTTAGTGCAATGATTAACCTCTTCCTGTTACTGTCTTTGTGTCTCATGATACGCTCGAAAAGTGACTGAATTCAACAACTCCCCGCAGTTCTCGCCTTGAACTATTTTTGTGCATCGTACTCTGTATCTGTAACCGATACTTATAGTGATCATCTGTGCACCTCTATAGCTGTATAGGCAGGATCTTAATTTGTACATCATCTAGTCTAGATGTTCCACCAACATTCTCACCTTTTCGTATGAAAGCACCACATCTTACTGTAGATCGATTCCTATTGAATTCTCCAAATGAGATATTAAGTACTCATGCAAATTGCTGAGTCACGAGACGTAACGCTCGTCTATAGTATCTATTTCCATGATACTACACTCAACCTTCATCATCGTCAAAGCCTAGAGCGGCACACAAATCTGGAATTAGCCTCAGTCCACTGGTTGCCACAGACAGTACCCCACATGGAGCGAGAGTACACATTTCAACTCTCCCCTCCAGTTCCATACTGCAACCAGTCAGTCAGTCTCGTATATCCAAAGTTGCAAGATGTGAAAAATGTTTTCAATTGTAGCAACTCTGTGTTCTCTAATGTTCGTCATTCCGATGGTTTGATGATGACTCCATAGACAAATAATATTGTGTAACATTATATTGATATCCAGAGCAGTTGATTGAGGTTATCCTAATGACACCACTGCATTGACGATAGAGGGATGGCACTGAACCTGGAGAACTCACACTGACAAATAAGTTTAGTTTTGACATTTCGGCTTACCTTCCAAAGGTAGTTGAAGTTGTGTACACACAACCTGAGCTTCTGACATACCCCAGTCAGCATCACTAGTTCCCCATGTTCCATTCCAGAATATCTCCACTCTACCCTCCCACCTGACGAATGTCACCATTGCGATAATTTTCATTAACTGAGACCCGTCACAAGACCTCACAGATTGAATAATGTGTTGCATTTGACTCCCACATCCACATCATGGCTGCTCTGTTTTGTTCCTGTCCCTGTCTCACAATCAGTCAAGTTGTATTCCATGCCAGAACACACAATGTTGTCAAAATGTATGTGATGTACGTCTGGTCGACAGCTCCTATCAGTGGGAGGGACGAGTGGAAATATTCTTTGCTGGATCATGGGGCACTATCAGTGACTCTGACTGGACCAGTGACGATGCACAGGCTGTCTGTCGCAGGCCAGGGTTCCGAGGCTAAGCGTGGCTCATCAACCTCCGGTTCCCAACACCGAATGGCTTTTGCTCTCGTTTGTGCGTTCTAACAACTTGTGTTAAATCCTCACCAAGTTGAGTGTATGCAAAAACAGAATGATAGCTAGCTACAACAGAGACAAAAAAGACATAAATCATTCAATCACCAACAATAAATCATTAATGTGTAATAGTTTTGCATTAGCGTAGTTGGTAGCACTATTGCCAGAATGACACACTGGTAGAGGAGGGTTTTACCCTTTACCACCGCCATTTACTCCGATGGCTTTCTGTGGAGCCGTGTAGCAACTCTCCCTCTCTAGTGTGCTCATTTTCAGTGGCTGGTAAATGCCCGAAGGTTTCGCTGGTGCACTAGATGACAGATTAGCATAGTGAGCATCTTGTGTAGTTGCAGTGGGCTTTGGAATTTCATAGTCTTTGGAGTCCGGTTCATCAGGTATATTAATATTAGCTTCCCCTTTGCCTTGAGCAGAATGTTTATAGTAGACTCTATAATAAAATTCTATGGCACGAGACAGAAGGAAAAGTCGTGAATTAACTCACCTAATTTTCTTGTGTAATCCTTTTGAGCAGAAATGTAACTAACAAATGCAATATTTGACAAAAGAACCAAGCTAACTAAAGCAACTAGAGCCACAATGAAGCCTGTGACATTATCACCACTATCCGTTGCTGTGTTGTTGTCGGACTCAATACTGTTAACACTGCTGCTGCAGTCAATCCACACATCTCCAGAGTGGCTGTCTTCACTGGTGTCTCTGTAATAGGCACAGTCGGTGAGTCTGGCTTCAGCTCCATAGCAGCCAACATTGTCCATGTATATTGGAGTGGAGAGAGCCTTTCTGGCAGCATTTGCTGAGTACAGCCCTAAATTGTGGAGCAAAGAAGTTGGTTATATTCATGCAGGATCACTTTAGATCAGCATACTAAGGTGTACTCTGCAATAGTTTACAAGTCTGCCTTGTGCTGTATAGTGATGTAGCTAACTTGAGCCCCTGCCTGCTGACTGCCCTGGTAGTGGATCACTTTCCCTTGACTGCAGAGTGTCGTGGGTTCAAATCCTACACAGGGCAGCTCTTTTTCTTTGGATTCGTCCTGGATTTAGTTGACTTGTGGTTTGCTTTGCAGCCTCTTGATGTTTAGGTACATACATCTACCCATGATCTACCATCTCCTGCCCCCTCCCTAAGCTGTTGTGCACTCTCAGATACCAGCATTGTTAAATCCAAGTTGTCTGCAGGTAACTTGAGTGTCCACATCTGTCCATCCATCTACATTGACAGTTCCCCATCTCCCACTGAAGCACACCTGCAATAACCCATCATTCTCTGAGTCTCCTCCCACCAATCTCAGGTCACCATCATCACATTCAGCTGTGCAGACGGAAAAAAACAGAAATCAGCAAGGTAGTATATATAGGTGACATACTAGTTTTCATGAGCACTCTATAGCTACTATGTGTAGATGCAACCCACAATATTGTTAGAACAACTCCAACACAAATTTTGCTATCTTACACTTTTTGCATTTGACTCCAACGTCTTCCAAGTGGACACTGTGTGTAAGATTTCTTATGAAGCCACATTCCAAGAGGCTCAGCTGTCTACCAGCACATCTGACAGTCTTTATGAACACTGGCATTGAGTTTGTGGCTGGCCTCACTGAATAGTCATTGCCTATAATAATACAGAAACTGAATTACTGCAAAGCAACACATTATTGCCCATAAACACTTCTTCCCACCAGTGGCCTCATATCCGAGGTTATTACAGATGACAGTAGACTCTGTCTGAGTCCACCCATCACCACTGATGGTCCCCCATCTCCTACTGAAGCAAATCTCAACCCTCCCCTCCACATCTGTCACTCCATCCACCAGTCTCACTTGCCCATCCGTACAGCTTGCTAAGAAAAGAAGTCAACACTACAACATACAAAATGTTGGGTTAGCTAAAATTTTTAGCTTCAAACAGTTTTTGTAGAAGTGATACCTGGTTCACATGAAATATAGGCGAGGTCGAAATAAGGGCAACGTCTTGGAACACTGCGACTATTGGTGCAGTCAAATATACGAGACTCATCGCCTTGGCAATCCAGTGCTAGGTTTTGAGCTGGCATTACTCTTCCCCCTTTCCAATAGTAGTGCCCTGGAAGTAAAAAAACAGCAAACACCTAGCTATGGTTTGGTTATGAGTTACCTAGTAGCAATACAGCAAAGTCAGATGTATATTGTGTTTGAGAATTACACTCCCATGGTATGCTAACATAAACAATTTCTTACCATCTCTATTAGTATATCCAAGTTGACGGCACAGAGTCTTTGTAATTGCCTCGTTACTGATCTGGCAAATAGGACCCCATCTTTTTGTTGATGCAAACTAAAACAAGTCCTTCTTTTTCAGACCCTGCTGTGCCTCGTAACTTGATGTCTCTATCTTCACAGTTTGCTACAAATATTAAAAGGTTATTATTGTAGCCCTCGGTGATAAAATTAATGTATTGCCTGGTGGACAGATAATTCCAATATCGTCATTGTGGCTACACTCAGAAAAGCTGTGGCTGAAGTAAGTGCACTCCCTCAGTGAGTTCTCTGACCCTGAACATCTCACATAGTCTGCAGCAATTGCAAAGGTGGCTGGTATCCGATTGAACGTGGAGTATGTGTGATATGACCCTGTAAAGAGGGTAGTGTGGAACACGATTATTTATAGATTTGAAGTGTCCCGTTACAGAGATATACATGGTACACTTATGTATTTTGATCTCCGTAATGTGTGCACCTTCTTCGTAGCCATATCCAAAGGAGTGACAGGCGACCTTTGAGACGGCCTGAGTCCAGTGTTTGTTGCATACAGTGCCCCAAACAGAGAATGAGTTGCAAATTTCTAGTCTCCCTTCATTCTCTGACTGACCGTTTGTGAGTCTCACATCTCCATGGGCACAAGGAGCGAAATCTAGGGTCATGATATAATTATAGCAATTTGTGTATATTGGTGTATATAATATAAATATAGGTTATACTGCGCGTCTATGGAAATATGCGATTTCCATTGGGCTGAGGGGCTCTGAGCTGTAGCTGTCTGAGCGCAAATGTTATTCAATCGTGTATTTCCATCGACAAGCAGTATCACTAATTATTGTGACTTGCGTGGGCGGATAGAAGGAGCCACGCATACTCTTATTTCCCGTATTGTAGCACACGTTCAATATGACCAATATTGAACGTTCAATAAAAGAATTATTGAACTAGCATCAGCATCGTGCCCATAGTGTAGACAAAAACTGTTCTGTAGAGGCTTTAGAGGCGAGGGATGACTGTTCTGCAGAGTCTGTAGAGGCGAGGGATGGCTGAGGCGTCCACACCCCTTCATTCAGCTCCCAGTGGCAAGCGAGACCGCAGCCGCGGCACACCGACCGGTCAAACGGCCGAGCGACCTATGAAACGAGTTTCTCTGAGGGAGAAAGAGCCACCATCACGACCTTGTTCGATTACGGTAGCCTCGAGAACAGAGAACTCACTCGAGAAGCCAGCGAGTGCGCACGTGGGCATGGGTAGCAGGCTACGCAGTCGTATATCTCTCGCTGGAGGTCGACGACTGCTACAAAGTCACAATAAAACACATAATGTGCGTCCTATCGTTCTATACATGACTTATGGGAACTCGGGTTGTGTCTCGAGACCCATACAGCACTCGGCTGCGCCTCGTGCTGTATGAGTCTCTCGACCACACACCTCGTTCCCATAAATCACGTATAGAACTCTAAACGCACATTATCTCTTACGTACGGTAGTACTTAGTATATAGGGATGATATTCCAAACTATTAATTCGAAGAATTTTTTGATTGGCGAGCGGAACGAGCCAACCTAGTCGTTCATTCGACCCGATTTTTCTATATATAAAATACGCGAAACGGAATGAAATTTCGCAACCATCTGTAGCTATATACGCTTACACACGCCATGTGGTTGGCCAGCCCGATCGATCACTGCCTAACCTACTGCTGCCTGGTGGACCACGACAGATGAGCTGAAAGGCTTAAGGTAAGTACTGTTCTGCTCACCTGCTCACCGTTCTACCAATAGGCCTATACACTACGCATGTAACAGCGACAGAAGGAAAGCTGTGCGCTGACAGCACGATATGCAGCCCGAACATCGCGGGCGAATCCGAAGTTGGGTCGCTCCCACTCTCCAATAATGTTCAACATTCATCTAGTAATATTTATAGACGGAGGTCGTGCTGACCGTCAAATCATCCGAATCCGTCTCCTCTGAATTCTGCGAGATTCTCTCTCGCAGGGGGAAGCTAGAAAAATCTTCAGTTTAGTTTCTTTTTGCATCGTAGAGACACCTTTCATCGAATAAGCATCAGATACAGCGAACTTGAAGTTGTCGTGGTGACAGCGTGGAAGCTTGCCACACCCCCATTGAAGACGCCATTTTTGGCGGGCATCTCCCTGGAAACTTACCACACACCCATCGATTACGCCATTTTTTGCCGTGGAAACACACACACGTACATACTTGTAATAAGTTAGGCGCCGATTCGAGGAAACTGGAAAGTCCCGGGCCCTCGGGCTGTAGCCTGCCAACTAGAGGGCCTGAGGCTTTCTAAATCGCGTGGTTTTCATTGGCATCTAACCGAATTAGAGCCATGGCAACCACGCCTTCAATTTGAAAGACGCTAAGCATGCGGACGGAAAACGGAGCTTCTGGAGCGATTCTTTCTCACGAAAAACGAGGTACTCGGTCTTCGATCTAGCAGTTAGCGGCGCACGACTACGGAGACCTATCTTGCTCTGGCTACAGCTCCAGCGCCCGCGCACACCAGCTGTGCGAAAAGCACGCAGCGACACCACCTACTTTTGCGTGACGGTTAGCCGCAGAGCCAACAAGCGTCTCTTTTTCACTCTGTTCGCTTGCCTACAGTTAGGGGTGCTGCGTTTCGAGCTATCTATACATATGCAGAGCTGATTAGCGTCTTCTTGAATTTTCTGTGTTGTGAGCCGCGTTTCTGCGCATGATAATAATGGAATGTTCCTCGGGGCATATCCTCTGATCAGTCAGAGGAATACTAAGTGAAATAGTATTCCTCTGATTGACAAATCAGAATTCAGAACTCACTAGAGCCTGGCTCTAATATCTGGTTTTAAACCCTTTGGGGCCCAAAGTTATGCTTTAAGCTCATTGAACAGTTAAGATTCGTTTTCTTTCATTTAGATGGTTTTTTGAGTGGTCAAAACACAAATAAGCAATGCAAGAGCATGTATGGGTCAGAATTCCAGAGTTTAACTACAAACGTTGGGTATTTATTTTGTGTATAACGTGTCACTTACGCTTAGTACCTCCAACATTGGTGGGAGTTAATACTCAGTCAATTGGTTGCTGGACTTACAAGTACACCCGAGGCTCACAGGAGACCCACTACCTCCAGTGGTGTAGGGACAGTCTATCAGTCTTGACTCAGTCCCCACACACATGACGTTACTCATGACAACAGGTAAGTCGGTACTGTAATCAGAATCAGTTGATGTTATACCTGCAATTTATTTATAGAGAGGTTTTGTAATCAGTGTCTCTTCTGAACAGTCACTTTTTTGAGAAAAATAGGCACAATAGATAATTACATTTGACACTGTAGTTCATGTTTAAGCAGTCTTTACCATTCCTTCCAAGCTGGCGACATACAGTATTTGTGTCTTCAATTGTCCACGCCGTATCAGACACCACTCCCCATCTCCCATTCAGCCATACCTGCAGCAGACCTCTGTTGTAATTATTCCTTCTGTCGAAGAGCTTTACTTCTCCTTCTTCAGGGACATCTACAAGACACAGTTTCATGTCATTGTAGTAAGTTGTTTTATTATGGACTGTAGCTGCGTGGGTGTGAAAAACTAGGGACAAACTGACACACAACACTTCTTAAAAAGTAAACTTGACTTGACCTTCAAACACAGAGCTACCAGAGGGGCTCAAAGACTGCAATACTTCACACAGAGCAATTAGGCACACCCTAGCTTCTGTACACGAGGCATAGAAACAAGTCACTATTACGTAAGAGCATTACACAAGATAATTACTATGTATATACCATTGAGACATGAAACACTCCAATCTTTATTGTGATACCATGACCTAGAGACAATATAACAGTGAACCAGTCGGTATTCAGTGCCAGAGCATCCCAATCGGTAAGGATGTATTGTTCCAACACCTTCTCCAAAATGAGCTTCATAGTAGTTTCTGTCAAAACCATCTACATATGTCACAGAAATTATCATGGGAACTACAATCTATGTGCAGCCTATCATGAAATTGTATATAGCTGAAGCACTATTGGGGCTGGGGAGAAGTAGCCTTGTTCTGAGTGGCCACATTTGCTGTGCAACAGCGCTCATTCATGATCTAGAGTGTATGCTATGATCCCATATCTGACGGTACTACAGCTTCCCCAACATATTGATGTGTGCTAACTACACATACTTTGTGTTTATATTCCCCATTAACATTGTCCAAACTTGATACACTTAACCTATGTGTCAAACAACTGCATGAATCTCTAACCAACAAAATCCCTGACCAACTTACAGTGTGTATCATAACCAAGTTGTCTGCAAACTACATGAGCTCCATCTTCCCCATCTGCGCTATTGGCAGTGATGGTACCCCATACTCCATCGAGGTATATCTCTACCCTGCCCTCCCAGCTATAGAATCCTCCCACCAGACGAATATCTCCATGCTTGTAGTCGGCACCTACAGAACAAGTATTAAATATTAAGCACTCTATACCCTTAACTTATTTGGCAAAAGTGTATAATTATTGTTTATTATTTGATTTTCAGTTGCATTCTTTATAGTTATGTACACAAGCATTCAAAAAACCAACTCCCAATAATATTGCATTTTTGTCTCAGACTTTTTGTACCAACAAAAATTGGGCAGGTTTCAATCCATGACTCGCAGTGAACCACAACATACATTATTAACCCTCGGTGCCATGCACAGCGAGGGTTACGGTATATACTTGGGTGTCCGTCTGTCCGTCTGTCAGTCTGTCTGTCTGTTACCACGTTTTCTGCCACCACACGCAACGAGACAACAAAATAGCGATACCAACGGGTTCATCGCTACACTGGCTTCATTTTTATAAAGGCGATTTTCGTATAAGTACTGCGTTCAAAAGATATGGCGTGAAAAGCAAGTGAACAAGCCAATAATGCAAATTATCACAGGCTTCCCTCGACCAGGTCTGCTTGCTCTGTGCATCTTGAAGGCACAAGAAGTTACAACGAAGGCCGTGTAAGGACTCCCGCAAGCCATCTACTACTGCAGGTATTCCGTGTCAGACTCTCCCCGAGCTACGTACTAGCGACAGCGTAGAGACCACGAGTATCCGCATACTAAAAATTAATTAGTGCAAACGCGCGTGTGCAATTCGCCAAAGGTTTGCACTTTAGTAACCTTCGGCGCGCATGCGTATCGAGGGTTACGGTAGTCGTTCTGTGTGTGTGTGTCTGTCTGTCTGTCTGTTTGTCTGTTTGTCTGTATGTCTGTCTGTCTGTTTGTCAGCAGCTATTAGGCTACGAGGCGGCCCGTGAGTGATACCAACGTCTTCAGAGCTACCGAGCCTGAAAATTTATCTGCCCTTTTTCTCATATTATTTCAAAGCCAATACGCATAATTGCACTGGGCTTACTGCGACCTGATCCCCTCGCTCTGTGTACTTTGGGGCTCAGGAACTCACAACGAATAGCTTGTATGATTATCGACTACCGCATGCTATCTACTACTGTAACTAGCCACTCTCCGCGAGCTACTTTAGCAGTATCGCGCATCCGCAGTTCGCCGAGGGTTTGCACTTTAGGTTAAAGATGTTGCATGACTCCACACAGAAGAGTGCCCACGTGAAAACTGTGTTGTGTGGCAGGCATTTGTGTGTGTAACTACAGCTACGACATGTAGAGACCAGTAACTTGCTGGAGGCCTTAAACATGGATTTCTTAGGGAAAGTGACCAGCAGTGGAACAGACACTGCTGCTTAAAATTTATTTGAAAAGAACATAAACTGGGCTGACTCAACACAGCTTGTGCCACATCTACACATTGGTGTATGTGAAATGTTTGTGTCTTAAAAATAAACACACAAAAGGTTTTGTTTTACAGCCATGCCACAGAGAATATCTTTTTCATTGGTAATTGTATCTGTGTAACCTTTTCCACACTTAACTCCCACGTCATTCTGATGGTTTGATGAGGACCCCATAGACAGAGAACATCGTATAACATTATTTTCAGATCCAGAACAGTTGACTGAGGTTATCCTAATGACACCACTGCCTTGACCATAGGGGGATGGCACTGAACCTGGAGAACTCACACTGACAAATAAGTTTGGTTTTAACATTTCGACTTACCTTCCAAAGGTAGTTCAAGTTGTTTACACACAACCTGAGCTTCTGACATACCCCAGTCAACATCACTGATAGTTCCCCATGTTCCATTCCAGAATATCTCCACTCTACCCTCCCAGTTGTGAGGTCCTCCCACCAGACGAATGTCACCATTGCGATAATTTTCATCAACTGAAATCCGTCAAGACCTCTACGGGATGGGAAACTCATGAAATATTTGGACAACTTACTTGTGTTGCATTTGACTCCCACATCCTCATCATGGCTGCTCTGTCTTGTTCCTGTCCCTGTCTCACAGTCAGTCAAGTTGTATTCCATGCCAGAGCACACAACGTGGTCAAAATGGACAGGGCCACTTCCTTGTCCGAAGTATGCTCCAGTATATTTTAGAGACCCTGCAAGTCGTTATTGACCAGAAAAACAAGCATAAACCTGTGTACAAACAAACTGATCTCATAGTGTCTCTCATTTTCAGAGTACGTCCACTAAGATAGCCTACCTATAATGTTACTCTGTAGATGCCAGTTTTTGATACTTTCTGGGGTCTGTGTACAGGCCAACATACACGGTGTAACTTATTGCACACGACAAAAGTATTTTGGCATCAGCCCAAAAATAGAAGAGGTATCTAATGGACCCATCATAGCTATACACATCAATCATGCATAAAGTTGCCTGAGACGTTTTGTCTCACACAACAAAGTTGTGCCGTTTATGTTGCCCATTCCTGCCTTCTAGTTTTAGGAGGGAAATAGGGCAGATGTTGGGCCATCATGGCTGATCACCCTCCACAACATGGTAATACCCACACTTTGTATATATATAGTACACTCGGGAATGTTATGAGGTTACTATAGCTTTTGACTCTGTACCCTGGTGTAGTTTCTCATCCGATTCAGATCCACAGCCTTTTTATTGTATTATCACATACCACCAAGACAAACTATGACTCCCGCCAAAAGCCGCCCATGCCTCTTACCAGGTCTGAAGTATCCCATGGTGTGACAGACAGCCTGTGCGTCTTCACTGGTCCAGTCAGAGTCAGTGACAGTGCCCCATGATCCAGCTAAGAATATTTCCACTCGTCCCTCCCACTGGTAGGAGCCGCCGACCAGACGCACATCACCACCTCTGAACTGAGCAGCTTGTATAGCGGCGGGTGAAGCTCCGTAAAGGCGGCCTATGACGCGCACGCTGAACGCTTACTTGTCACCGTATGTGGAAGAGCTCCTTGGAGACAAACAAGCAGCAGAGCGAGATAAGCCATGTTGCTTCTAGGTCCTCGAGCATAAACTAACAACCGTGACGAATACCGTCCGGTAATTATCCGTCTTGCCAAAGTCAAAGTTCAAGTTGAGTGGGTCCACCCGGGCATGACATGTATTGTATACAGACAAGGTGAGGGCTAGGGATGAGTTACATGTAAGAAGCATAACACATGACTGAAGAAGGTGGGGTCCATGGTAGTTAGAGTCGCGCATGCGTACTAGATACGTTGCGGTCAATTCTCTACTTTGGTACCGGATGTGATAATAGGAAATTCACAAGAATACGATTTCACTATATATGGTATCTAACTAGACAACAATCACACGCGTATTGGCTCATGCTGTAATTAACCCTCGGCGCGCATGCGCAGCGAGGGTGACGGTAGTCGTTCTGTCTCTGTCTGTGTGTGTGTGTGTGTATGTCGACGCTTATTCTGGCACTACAGGCTACGAGGCGGCCCGTTAGCGATACCAGCGGATTCAGACTACGGGAGCCTGAAAAATAATTAGGCCATTTTCCTGAAACGCCGGTCAGGGATGGGATACATGCTCTTGGTCAGAACTTTGGTCTCAGCATCAATAAAGTCAAGCAATGGAAGTAGTCTTATTTCTATGCTGTGTGTGGATATTCCTGTGTGTCACTGAATCTCACTTTTGGTCACACTGTCACTGTCACTATTTCTATGTGAAACACTTCTGCAGAACTACCCGAGCATTGCGACCGCGGTCGGCAACGGGTTAAACAACTTTTGCGTGGGTCCTTAGGTCGGGGCCATATCACCTGCACGCTCAAGAGGCGTTATTTGGAAAAGTAAACGTGGTTAATCGAGATAGATTCAAAGGAGCTTGAATCAACATGCAGAAGGTTAGCTTATGCGCTGATCGAACAAGTGTTACGACTGCGACGCTATGACAACACAATATTGGAGGTTGCTGGTTATTTCTTCCCTTCTTACGAAAGACCTACTTCAGTCGTCAGGGTTACAGTCACATGGAGTGATATGCACCTGATTTTGAAAGCTTCAAGAACGCCTCTCCCTGCTGGTGATGTAGCAGAGAGCATCAGGGCGGACCTGGAGAGGGAGATGGGGAGGTGGAGTGGAATGTCGTCCGGTTTTGTGCATGAAAGGTTCGGAGAACATTCAGTCCAGATCACGTCAGGGCATTCAGTGGTAATATTAGACCCACACCAAGGAAAAATCCTGAAGTGCAATTTTACTCCATGGCTTGAAGCTCGACTCTTTTTTATGACGCAAGAAGGGGATCCCCAGTTAGAAAGGAGCCTGTTGCCAGATAGTAAGATGATCGTTGGGCCTAGAGTATATTTTACCTACAAACTTCTACTGAAACCTATCGACAGATGTGAAGCAAGGATCATCTTTTGTGGTGTGGATAGATTTGCATATGGGGTGTTCAAAGCCCTCCACGAGCTGCATGACACCTGCAGTCTGGCTCACATGGATCAGCTGAAGCTTGAGAACGTTTGCTTTGATCCCCTAACCCACCAGCCAATACTAATCGACCTAGATAGGAGTGCATCCAAAGACACTCAATGTTATTCCCACCATTTACCCTCCACGTCAACAATGTACCAACCTCTCGATGAGAACTGGTGCTTGAGAATATTGACTCCTGCAGATGGGGCTGATGTTCTGCCCACATCTTGATGAGTCGATCGACAGCAGTTATGACGACGGTACCTTCGATTACAACCGGTATTATCCCACCACTCAATGAATCCACCTGTACCTGCACTCCCTGCTTGATGGACAATGGCCATCTGAGTCGGAGCATGTAAACTTCATTAGTGATCCAAAATTTGTTGTGTAAATAATCCATTTCTTGTGTGCAACTAACCCTCGGCGCGCAAGCAGTGGTAGCATCGTTCATCATGCCACAAGAATACGTTGTCTGTTGCTTATTTATACTAGTCTGTAGAGGTGCCATACATACACTAACTCCTATCCACAGTTATGTGGTTCAGAAGTTCGAAAAGGTTAATGCGCTTGAACATCCCGAACTAATCCACATCACCCTGCACTCATTAGCCCCCCCCATACCCCCCCCCCCCCCCCCCCCCCCCGTAAAATGTATTTAGGAGTGGTTCTGTATCGTCGAACCTCCCCAACCATGTTAATAAGCTCTACGCACCTTGCTAATCGCTGCAATGAATGGGGTTCCAGAGAAGGTTCGAGGAGCTTTAATGTGCTTGTAACAACCCCAAACTACCAAACTAGCGGCATAAACCATCCCGACCTATGGGCACATCACCCTGCACCAACTTGCTTACCCCTTTAAACACGTGTAGTTTGAGAAGGTTCGGTATAGCTCAACCCCCACCGAACTCAATTAACAAAAAGAAAAAACAAAACAAAGAAAAGCAGAAAAAAAAAAAAAAGAAAAAAAAAAAAAATAAAAAAGAAAAAAAAAACAAGATCAAAAAAAACGCAAAAAAAGAACAAAAAAAGGCAACAAAAAATAAAAAAAACAAAAACAGAAAAAACAACAAACAGAAAAAAACAACAAAATGAAACCAAAACACAAAAAAATAAAACCGTAAGAAGAAAGAATAAAGAAAAAAAACAAAAACAAGAAAAACAAACAAAAAAAACCACAAAAAAAAAACCCCCCCCCACCCCCCCCCCCCCCCCACCCCCCCCCCCCCACCACCCCCCCCCCCCCCGTAAAAAATGTAGTTTAGAGAAGGTTCGGTATAGTCGAACCTCCCCGAACTCATGTTAAATAAGCTCTACGCACCTTGCTATCGCTGCAATGATGTGGTTCGAGAAGGTTCGAGGAGGTTTAATGTGCTTGAACAACCCCAAACTAGCGCATAAACCATCCCGAACTAGTGCACATCACCCTGCACACCTTGCTTACCCTGTAAACGTGTAGTTGGAGAAGGTTCGGTATAGTCCAACCACCCCGAACTCATTTTAAACAAGTAAATTAAAAATCCTGCGAATTTAAAAAAGAGGCATATAGGGATGGTATAAAAAGAAAGGGAGACAAGATAGGGATTGGATACATGAAGCATGGGTAATGAACAGATTTGAGTACGCTGACAACCCCAACCCCATCACACAATCCCTATATTGTTGTCTGGTGTGCTACTCTTACAGGGGCTAAAGGTTACTGCATTCTTTCACCCTGTCCCTGTTGTTTTTAGTAACATTTATGCTGCCTCATTCCCTTTTAAACTTGGACTCTATAAGGGTGTTGGTTACTCAGTAGTGTATTGTAAGTTCTGAGTATTGTATTGGTGAATTTTTAATACTTCACCTAGGCAACAATATAGGGATTGTGTGATGGGGTTGGGGGTGTCAGCGTACTCAAATCTGTTCATTACCCATTCGTGTATCCCATCCCTATCTTGTCTCCCTTTCTTTTTATACGATCCCTATATGCCTCTTTTTTTAAATTCGCAGGATTTTTAATTTACTTGTAGGTTGGGCACCCAGGGTCCTGCCTCTTTCTTTCTGTTTATATGTTATTGTCTGTGTTTTTGTATGCTTGGGTATGTTATTGTCTGTGTTTTGTGTGCTTGGGTGGGGGAGGTTCTTTCTTTTCCTCTGATATTATACTTTTAGCTAGTATGCTAAACATGTTTTTTTATGTATAGAGTCTGTGAGCACTGTGGTAAAGAAGTCAGTATCAGAGTTTATAAGGAACACAAGAGGCTTTACTATAGCACCACCACCAACAGCTGGACAAGGGTTCATTGTGACATACCCGTGTCAAGCTCAATGCTGAGCGAAGTCGATTGCATGTTGAGTGTGCAGGAGATTCCCCGAAAGAGCAATCGGAGAGTGAGTTTGGAATGTGGTAAAAATGTTGATGATGATGAAGAATGCGAAGAGCAGAACTTACCATCTCAAGGTTAGATGCTTTTCTGCGTCTGGCCATGCTCATGTCTACAGATGCTGAATTCTGGATTGAGAGCGATTTGGAGTTAGATGAAGACCTCACCCTTGAAGGTGCTACAATTACTCCTACTTTACCTGATGAACCATTGCAAGAGTCTGCTGAATATAATAGCATTATCCGATGGGTTGTCACTCTTCTTGCAGTGTTTCAGAGCCATTTTTTTCTTACCAATAGAGAATTTTCATGGCTTCTTAGTTTGTTGTTTGTGGTTTTGCATTTTCTTGGGAGATATTCTACAAAAGTGGCTGAACTTGTCCTTCATTTTCCACATACATTACATCAGTATCAATTGTTCCTCTCTGGTATTGTGGCAAATACCTCTTTCGAAAAAAGAGCTGTGAGTGTAATGCGATGCAATATATAGGTTTGAGGAAAGTGTGCAGAAGATTGGTACTCGAACAGCTAGTGTCCTGTGTAGAAACAAACTGTATAAGAAGCGTTGCAACCAGACTCTTATGAAACAGGTCATTTCCAGAACTGGAACGATCAGGTTCTATCCCTTTAAAATCTATTGTTATGTTGTTTAAATCTCTCTTCTCTCCAAACTCTGGTTATGCGGAGAGGCTTCGTTGAACAATGTGAATCAACCCGTGGTAAGTTTCTCCCTCTGGTCTTTCAGATGTATAATGATGGATCTATTTGGAATGATTTCTTGACAGTGAATGGTGTGCCTTTCCTCACAGAGTGCCATAATTATGGCATACTTCTTAATGTGCACTGGTTACAACCTACAGAGTATTCAGTTGGTGTTATCTATCTAGTGATTTTGAATCTGCCAAGATCAATCCGATATAAATGTGAAAATGTGATTATATATGGGGTCATACCTGGACCATGTGAGCCATCACTTACCATCAACAGTTATCTTTTACCCCTTGTAACTGAATTGAATGAACTATGGGTAGGTGTTCAAATGAAATACGCTGGATCTGATAGCACTGTAACCTTCAGATATGCCTTACTAGGTGTTGCATGTGACCTTCCTGCTGCAAGAAAATGCTGTGGATTTTTAAGTTACAGTACGAATCTAGGATGTTCTCAATGCTTCTCCAGGGGGTTTGGTAATAGGAATTAATATGCAGATTTCAACAGAGACAGGTGGGAGCTACGCACTAATGCCCGTCATCGTTCAGATGTTGTAAGCACTAATGCCCGTCATCGTTCAGATGTTGTAAAAGTACTTAAATGTGCATCAAAAACTGAAGAAAGAATCACGTCTTCAATGTCGCTATAGTATTTTGCTGAGTTGCCTTATTTTCGTCCCATAGAAATGTTACTGATTGATCCCATGCAAAACTTATTTTTGGGACCTGCAAAGCGTTTTGTCAGAGATATATTATGGATCAGCCGAAATATACTGCATATGAGTGCACTTGCTGAAATTGAGGGTAGACTGAAAAATACTATTGTACCCCCAGGACTTGGAAAGCTCAGTAAAATCTAGAACCTTTTTAACTGCTGACCAGTGGAAGAACTGGACATTATACTTTTCAGTGTATTGCTTGTCGGACATCTTGTTTTAAGACTTGTAAAGCACACAATTACAAGCAATGATATCACTGTGGCTGATGGATTACTTCTTCGATTCTGTCAAAAGTCAGCAGAACTGTATGGTGATAGAGCGATAACTCCTAACATGCACATGCAATGCTTGCGTGAGTTTGGCCCAATCCATAGTTTCTGACTCCTTCCGTTTGAAAGGTACAATGGAATATTGGAAGGTCAGCCAAGCAACAACCGATCTATTGAAATGCAATTGATGCGTTTTCAGAGCGATAACTTGAATATGCAATTGCATCAAGAAGCAAGGGAATGGCCCGATGCTATTTTTTTCCTTGATGCACTTCCAAATCCCAGTCATGACATATTGTCTCCAGCTGATTTTGATACAACTGTTACTCCTGGTCCTAAATCTGTTATAAGCTCTTTATCTCCAGAACTAATGCCCCATTTGTCAAAACTGTACAGCAAAATCTATCCAATAATGCTTGAAAATGGAGATATTATTCTTGCCATCTACTTTTAGGAAGTTTTCTACAGTCAATTGGTATGGCCAGAGTCTGCACATTTCTAAACAGTGTTACGGTGTTTGCTGTTCCACCATTTCCTTTCCCATGTTCCTCTTCTTCAGCATTTGAAGCCCCAGAGTGGCTAGCAAAGATTGAATATTTTATGTTACACACAATCTCCTTACCATGACATACTGGCCCGTGCTCTCATCTCTTCGCATGTATGTTGTGGCCTATGGTTCATAACCTACATCATTTTAGAAAGCCCGTACAGGTTTGGAGCAAAGATATTTTATGAACAAATTTTGTCTATATCATCACGTGCCATCATAATTATCGTGACAGGCTCCAAGATATGTGTGTGTGCATTGCTATTCCAGTTGTGGAATAATGTGTATGTATCACATGTTGTGAGGTGTGTATTTTTTGATTTGAAGTCCACGAAATCTGATGGAAATTTTCATATTTCGTAATAGGAAACTGAGCAGAAATTTGATGTATCCTGTCTTTATGAATCTAGCAAGTAAACTTCATATTTCCTAATACATTAAACTTGCCGACACATGACATTTCCAGCCTTCATGAAATGTAGCAGTAATTCTCACATTTCATTAAATAGGAAACAATGAAGGAAACACAGAAACATGTTTCCTACATGTTACTGACCGCAAACCTCAAGGAAACATCCTCTTTTTTGCTGTGTAGTAGTGTAGCTTCAACTAAAACTAACCATGCCTGTCAATTAGTGGGGCCGCGCATGCACTTACTTACGCGTACATGAAGTGTGCCGAGGGTTTGCACTTTAGGGCTGTTGTAATGACAACTGGGAGTTCAACAACTCCTCTCTAGCATCTCTGTGCTTCCACAAACACCATCTCTCCCTCTCCCTCAATTGTGAGGTTTACATGACATATTGTCTAGAGTCAGTCGTGCACAAAGATGTTCCAAGGGGCCTCAGGTGAGTCCAATAGAATTCCTGGTTCTACTATATAAATGTTCCTCTGCTCTCATCCCTACATAGGCAACTATGTAAATTTGTCTACATCAGATTCAAACAGCCGTATACTGAGTAAACCGTTTTTTTTGCATGTGCTGTTGCAACTGAATTGAACTGCGAATAAAATGTATATTGTAGTGATAGATAGATGAGTATATGGGAGTGAAGGAGTGGGGTGTAATGGTACATACATGGTGTAGACACTACTTTTTATTTTTTGTTTCCTCCCTCTCTACCTCCTCCTCCCTCTCCCCCGCCGTGGCTGCTGCTGTTGCTGCAGTGAAACGTAAAGATGCAAGAAGGCAAGCAATACAACTATAAGTACCATTTGTTGCTGTGGCTTCTGCTGCTGGCGTTGCTGCAAACACAGTAAAGATGCAATAATGCATGCAATATGCAAGCAATATAGCCATTTGCTGCTGTTGCTGCTGCATTGAAACAAACACAGTAAAGACGCAAAACCAAGGCAATATAGCTATAAGTACCATTTGCTGCTGTTGCCTTTGCTGCTGCTGTAGCTGCGGTTGCTGCATTAACAAACACAGTAAAGACCAAAAAGGCAAGCATTACAGCTATGTTTACCATTTGCTGCTGTTGGTGTTGCAGCTGATGTTGGTGCTGCTGCCGTTGCTGTTTGCTGCTGCTGCTACATTGAAACACAACACAGTAAAGACGCAGGCAAGAGCAATACAGCTATAAGTACCATTTGTTCGCCATTGTCCGTAATTGGTTTGGAGTTCTCCAACCAAGTCTTCTGTAGGAAGTATTTCTCCCTCTTGTATACACAATCTGGTTTTAAACCTACCAAGAACATCTAATGTCCTGTCGGACCCCTCCTTCGTAATCATCTCTGTTGATACAATGACGTAGTGTTCGTCTTTTCAATAGCCCTTTTATATACCTTCGTCGCTTGCTGGGCTTTTGGATGGGGGACGAGAAGGAGGAGGAGGAGGAAGCCCCGGCTGCCGACATTCTGAAAATAACTATTTGTGCAAAGCACTCCATTTTATACAAATGCACTCTGAAAATCAGGCATGTGATTGGTCAGTCAATCATCCGGGACATATCATCACCCGAAGAGACTGGTCATACATTGTTTATGTAAACAACAACAAATAGCCCCAGGCAATACATTATAATGGAATCACATGTGTCAGTATAACTCGCAAATTGTAAGAGCTATGTGAACGAAACTTGTAGACATAATGTTTTCAATGCACAAACATCAAAATCACAACAGTACAAGTTTGTAAACAACAACAAATAGCCTCAGGCACTTTTCTTAAATTATACTTCTTCACTTCCCAAACTTTCCAAAGGTAGCACGCATAGGTATGAACTTGGTATGCATGCCATTTCTGTGACGATTACATGTTTCCATGACGACCGATATTGTTTGAAAAACCTCAGGCAATTTCTTTAAAACTACTTGCTTAACTGATAGCATGCATGAGATGAAACTTGGTACGCATGGGTGTAACATCGTTTCCATGACGACCACAAACAACAAATAGCCACAGGCACTCTTCTTCACTCCTCAAACTTGCTAACTATAGCACGCATGGAGGTGAAACTGGTGGCATGTGTATTACATCATTTCCATGACGACCATAACAACAAATAGCCTCAGACACAATAACATGAAGTCATGCTACTGAGTAACCAGAGTACAAATGGAGTGGCAACCAGGCAACAATATAGGGATTGTTTGGATGGTGTCAGCATGCTCAAATATGTTCATAACATGCTTCATGTATCCCATCTCTATCTTGTCTCCCTTCGTTTTAACAATCCATATATGCCTCTTTTTTCAAATTCGCAGGATTTTAATTACTTGTTGCCGAGCGCGTTAGCCGAGCGCATTAGCATGAGGAAACTACCGCTTGTGTATTCTCGCGATATGCGTATGTACGTACGTCGTCAATAGTCACGCATAGGAATGTCAATTAGTCACCAAAAGGAAGTGTAACTTCTGTCATCGTGGAAGTCTAGCTTCCGCCGTGCGCGCAGATTCGTAGGAAGTCTGCTTGTGCGCGCAGTCAGTAGAGCGCGCGCACGAGCGGCTGACGAGCGGCTTCAGTCAGACTGTTTACACACTGGCTGCGAGGCAAAATATGCGCATGTGGCGCATTCATAGTATATACATAAGGCATTCAATAGCGACATCACAATCACGGGTCCGACGGCGTATATTATGCTTCCACGCGATGATGTGTTGTGAAACAGTTTTTGTTTAAAACTACTTGTCTCGACTCCTCAATACTCTGCTAGACTGTAGCACGCATGGAGCGTGAAACTTGGTGCGCATGTTGTGATTACATCGTTTATCCATGACAACCACAACAACAATATGAAGCGTCAGGCACTTTCTTTAAACACGACTTCTTCGCTCCTCAAACTGCTCAACTGTAGAGCTGCATGGAGGTGAGACTGTGGTGGTACGTACGCCATTATCATAACATTCCATGACGATAAACATGTTCCATGACGACAACTACGTAGTTTGAAACGTGCTCAGGCAATTTGACTCAAACTGGCTAGTACTCTTGTTACTCAGTAGCATGACATGACAAATCCACAACGAACAGGCAGCTTTGTCTTCTCGCTCATAAACTTGACTAACTGTAGCATCGCATCTCCTCAGACACTCTGTCCGCTCCGCAAAACCGCCCCGCCCCAAGACTAGAAGTCGGAGGTCGTCTCCTATCTACGGCTCTCCCGGTGTCTACTTCAAAGTCGCAGACGTACTCGTTCACAGCATCTGCCCGTCACCATACCTGAATCTCCTCTGGCTTCTATGGGAGCATGTATCGCTTTATTGACATCGCTATGTATGTGTATTACAGTTGCAGTATGTAATATATTTTTATTGCATGTTGTTTTACCTTGACAGCTTCGTCATTGCATCATCAACTACAGTTGTGTGAGGGTTGTGAGTTCTCCGGTGCCACGTTGTATTCATGTGGGTGACGACTGGGAGAGACTTTCTGAGGACAGTGGTACAGGCTCTTCTGCGATGCGTAGGGTGGTCGTTGTCGTACTAAGTGTTGTACAGTGAGAGTATCGCTCAAAGCGGTCACGGGTGATCCTCAATGCGTATGCAAACGAGTTGTGCAGCTGATGTCGTCCGTTGTACCAGTGTGTATCTCGGGGAGACGATGATCCCATCAGTATCGATAAGCGAGGTAGGCTTTGAGTTCTTCGACGTTGTGGTCGTCACGTAAGCTGGATCGATTCGATAGCGGCGCGAGAGGCGATGCCGAGCGTATCGGTTTGTCTCTTGCACCATGTACGAGAGGGATCCATGCTGTCAACAAAAAGTGACATAACATCTCAGTGATCCCTCGAGGGTGGTAGGAACACGAGCGTCCAACCCGAGTTGTGCATGGCTCTCTGTTACCGTGTGACTGATGGGTATCGTCGTCCACCCTGGGTTACTAAATGCTTACTGGGATAGTATATAGATATCATGTGGTACTGGAAATTATCGCACTACATGTCTCTTGTCTGCAGGGTCCAAAGTGCTTCCTGTCAGAGTCTCTCGTACTTTCTCTTCCTCAATTCCCCCTGGCCCCCTCCATCTCCCCCTCCCTCTCTCTCTTACCCTACTATCTTCACTATCCCTCTATACCCCTTCCTCTCTTGCGTTAGGTCCCCCTCCACTCTCTCGTGCTCATATCAAATTGAGCTGAAAGGTCATCCTTCTCGTTCCTCAGTCCACGTCACTGTCGCTACTCTCTGATGTCTTCATTATCCAGGACTACTGGCAGCAGGGATTGGCTTGGATCTTACAAGATTTTTCCTAGGCTCAAAATTTTTTATGTTTTTTGGGCTATTCTTGCATGCAAAAAAACCTACCATCAGTGCATGTGCTGGATGGCTGACTCATGGCCATCAGAGTATCACATAGTCCATCAACAGTCGTCGTCACCACCATGCAAACTGGACTCTGAGAGCTTGCATATAGGAAGCGTCCAGCCATCGACAGTGACTAATGGGGATGAGGGCCGGGGGATGCTTGATGGACATGCTCACTGACTTTGCTGTGTTCGCTTTGCGTCTTCCTCGAGCCATCTGTCGACAACTCATCGTCAGTATTGTGACTCCTCCACTATCTGAGAAATCAGCGATCGGAGGAAAACCAAAGCAAAAACAAATGAAAACAAGAACAGAAGAAAAAATACAGGATAACAACACGAGGAGCAAAAAAAAAAAACAAAAGAAACCGAGACGTAAAAATAATAAAGAAACAAAAATAAAAGAAAAAATATCAACGAGAAAAAAGAAGAGTAGAATATAAACAAAAATAAACATAGACCCAAACAACACACCACACGAAAAATAAAAAAAAAAAAAACGAGAATAAAAAAAAAAATACCCATAAAAAAAAAAAAACTTATATTAAAAAAAAAAAAATATAAAACAAAAAACCAAAAAAAATATAAAATCACGATAAAGGCAAAAAAAGACAAAAAAAACAAAAAAAAAGGAAAACAAAAACAAAAAGAAAAGGAAAAAAAAAAGAATTAAAAAAGGAAAAACAAGAAAATAAGAAAAAAGAAAAACCAAAAAAATAAAATAAAAAAATCAACAGAAAAAAAACGCAAAAAAACCAAAACAAAAAAAAAAGAAAGCTAAGAACAAAAACTAAAAAAAAAGCCAACTAATGTACAATAAAATAAAGGAAAAATGAAACAAATAAAAAACAAAGTAACAAAAGGAAAGAAAAAAAGAAAAACAATAAAATAGAAAATAAAAAACAAAAAAAAAATAAAAAAAAAAAAAAAAACAAAAAAAAAAAAAAAAAATAATAACAATATAAAACCTCTGCGGTCGAAGGCAGTTTTTTGGTGTCGTTACAGCCATTACCTGACCACGAAAGAGTAAAGGCATGCAGGATGTAAGTCCTAGTACAGACAGTATAGTAAATGAAGGTGATAGGAGAGTTATGTATTTTTCTTGGTGTGGAGAATAGGGGCAGATTACACCGCAAGAAGGGTGACGGGAGAGGGCCAGATTTGAACACATATGGCCCTGACACTTGTGACAAGCCCAACAGAGATAAGAAGTATATTTTAGTGAGCAAGTGTGAGGTGATTGTAAGCACAGCATGAACTTGCGCCTGCACACTGTCGGGCTACCTACTGTATAAATGTACTCTTCAGTAACCACAGAAACTTAACATATGTGTTATGCAAGCTGCTTATTATTAAAGCGATTATTCATGAAATACCAAGAAAGTGAGGTCAGCAGTTGTCACTTCACCATTTGAACCATTGACTTCAGTTTATGGTGAAGGTGGAGGTTTGCTAAATGTGCTGTAGGTAGTATAATATATACGCCCAAAGACTGGCATTAATATGTTATACATCAATTTATGCTTATATTAAGGATGGTATTATACTACAGGACGTATTATGGGTGTTTTTCTTGCCAATGTTGGGTCGCTTGGAAAGAGAGGAACTACTTGTTTCTGTGTGTTGCTTTGAAAGATGCAAATATGCAAAATAATGAGAAAGGAAAGCCTGTAGTTGTTAGTCGGTTTGATAGCAACATAAGGAGAGCCACACACAAATAGGTTTAGTTTTGCAAGAAGCTCTATCCATGGTTGCTCCTTATACCACTTGCAGTTTATTCACGTTTTATCTACTTAGATAGCTGAATGTAAAGATATTGCCACTGTATGTCAAAGCTTTAGATAATGAGGAGCAAGGAGTGTTCTATGTGAGTCTTGGCCGGCCCATGCTAGCTACAGTTAATTAACAGATTCTCAAGAAGATGCTCTCGTGTGTTATACATCACTTCACCTGTATAAAACAAGGTGTAGGTTCCAGAAATCCTGGTCCCAGTGTGAGACCTGTGAATGATCTGTGCTTGGTGGGCTTAGTGTATCAAAATCTACTACACAAAGTGAATATACTTTTATTAGTGTGATGTTCTTAGAAAATTAGACCTGAGATTAAATATTACACCTATAGGCAGATATATTCATGTATTCTTGGAAGGAACAAGCAAGGTGTTTGAGGCATGAATGAGATTCATGGAGTGTTGTGTTTATTGGTCTATGACCCACTGCACAATATAAAACGCAGCTGATTAGACACATACATACTGAGCAACCACTGACTTCATCAGTCACCATGGCTGCTGGAAGGAAAGTCTTGTCAAAGGTTAATGTTAAAAGTTACACATCTGCGTTTGAGCCATCGACACCAATGCCAAGTGACTGTGAAATTGAGAAAATCAAAGGAATGATGGAGGAATTGAAGCCTAAAGTTGATGATGTAAAAAGGCTTTTTGACAAATTGTGCGAGTTTACTACAGTTAGAGATAATACATTGAAACTCGTTGGAGAGGCATTTGAATTTTTAAATGAGAAACATCGAAAGGTTAACATAGCCAAGGTAAATGGAGTATTATCATGTTAGTAATGATGAATAATATATTATACTACTTTTATATAGGTTGCTGGAAGTAGCGTGTCATTGGTTGGAGATGGGCTTGTTATTGGAGGGGTTGTAGCAGCTCCATTCACGCTAGGTTTTTCCCTGATAGCCACTGCAGTGGGTGGCGCAATTTGTGCAGTGGGGGGAGCAACATCTGCTGGTGCTGGTCTTGTGGAGCTATATATATCCAAAAAGAAAGTATCAAAGATTCAGGAAGAAGTTGGAAAAGATAAAGTATTTGCAGAGAGATGCAAAACATGTAGGAGCGAATTCTCTCGTGGGGAACTGAGGGCACGTAGGGAGTCTTGGGGCATATGTGTAGCTAGGTATTGGCCTCTAGACTATTGCTAGTGATTTTGAAGCCATGATGAGTCATTCTCGCTGAGTTTTGAGGCCTTTTGCACGCGAATCACGTGAGATTTCACTCGCGTCATCCATATATAGAGCGTCTACCGACGCTCTGATACATAAATTCTGCTCACATTAAGGAGGTACCCATGGCATTATTCTACAGGAGCAGTAGTATGCTAGTATCATGAGTGTTTAGAGAGGAACTACTTGTTTCTGTGTGTTGCTTTGAAAGATGCGAAGATGCGAAATAATGAGAAAGGAAAGCCTGTAGTTGTTAGTCGGTTTAATAGCAACATAAAGGAGAGCCACAAATAGGTTTAGTTTTGCAAGAAGCTCTATCCATGGTTGCTCCTTATACCACTTGCAGTTTCTTCACGTTTTATCTACTTAGACTCTAATAGATAGCTGAATGTATAGATATTGCCACTGTATGTTAAAGCTTTAGATAATGAGGAGCAAGGAGTGTTCTATGTCAGTCTTGGCCGGCCAGAATCTCACAAAGATGCTCTTGTGTGTTGTACATCACTTCACCTTTATAGTTAAAACATGGTGTAGGTTCCCAGAATCTCTGTCCAATGTGAGACCTGTGAATCTTTGCTTGGTGGACTTAGTGTCTATTATATACACAAAGTGAATACACTTTTACTAGTGTGATGTTCTTAGAAAATTAGACATGAGATTAAATTTTAACACCTATAGGCAGATATTCATGTATTCCTGGAAGGAATAAGGAAGGTTTTTGAGGCATGAATGAGATTCATGGAATGTTGTGTTTGTTTGTCATTATTAGCCACTACACCACATGCACAGCATTCCATAGAACTGATGCGCTTGGTATACAGTACCCACTGCACAATATAAAACGCAGCTGATGGAATGTTGTGTTTATTGGTCATTATTAGCCACTACACCACATGCACAGCATTCCATAGAACTGATGCGCTGGGTATACAGTACCCACTGCACAATATAAAACGCAGCTGATTAGAGACATACATACTGAGCAGCCACTGACTTCGTTAGTCACCATGGCTGCTGCAAAGAAAGTCTTGTCAAAGGTTAATGTTAAAAGTTACACATCAGCTTTTGAGCCATCGACACCAATGCCAAGTGACTGTGAAATTGAGAAAATCAAAGGAATGATGGAGGAATTGAAGCCTAAAGTTGATGATGTACAAAGGCTTTTTGACAAATTGTGCGAGTTTACTACAGTTAGAGATAATACATTGAAACTACGTTGGAGAGCGCAAGTTGCATTTTTAAATGAGAAACATCGAAAGGTTATTATCTTAGCAAGGTAAATGGAGTATTATCATGTTAGTAATGCATGAATAATATATGTATACTACTTTTATATAGGTTGCTGGACAGTAGCGTGTCATTGGGTTTGAGCATGGGCTTGTTATTGTGAGGGTTGTAGCAGCTCCATTCACGCTAGGAAAGGTATTTCACTGATAGCCGCTGCAGTGGATTGGGCACAGTTTGTGCGGTGGGGATGGAGCAACATCTGCGTCGTGTCTGGTCTTGTTGACGCTATATATATCCAAAAGGGAAAGTATCCAGAGATTCAGGAACAGCAGTTTGAAAAAGAATAATAAATATGTGCAAAGAGATAAAAAACATGTGGAGAGGAGTGAGGTGTTGGAGCGAGATGAGAGCCATTATGTCTAAGAAAAGCATTCAAGCCACATCAAGGCTTATTCACTGGAAGATGTAACTTTCAGTTCTCTTGGTTTTTGGTTTGCAAATAAAAAAAATTCCCACTAGAATTTTGTCAAAAGGCAGACAAAGCATTTGTCAAAAGCAACCAGTTAGAGCATTCAGAGATCTTTATAAAGATCCAGAGCTCTAAGATGCGGGACTGGTAATTATATATAAGAAAGTGGCGCACATGCAGTGGACGTTGGTTGGAGAGATTGGGTGGTGCGGGTGGTTGTTTTAAACTGCCTTGTTACGTCGCATTTGGCGCAGGGAAGTACAACCGGCAAAAAAAAATAAAAAAAGAGAAACAAAAAGGGGTTCGGGTGAGCCAGCATACCGCGTTGATCGCGTCAAATATACGCATGCGCACCGCATTAAATTGATGGGTTGGCCAGCGGGACACGGTCCGCGAGCGGTGCAGTTTGTCGCTCTGCGAACGCAGTCGTTTCAGGACAAACGTTCGATAAACTGTTCTTATTACCCGTTATTACGTCGTATCGTTTGTGGACGAATAACCATCGAGAAGTGAGTTGGAGCATGGACAGACAAACAAACCAACAGACAACCCAACTAGACGTAACACTCAGCTGCGCATTGCAGCCCGAGGGTTCACATGGGCCACACCTATTATTTCCATGCACTCTAATATGCTTAAATTGCACAATAACAACCTGGTGCTAAAGTTTGTTATATGGTAGATGTACCTTAAATTAACAAAGCACTGCTCCTAGTGGGACCAGACATTGCAAATGCATATAAATCAACTCTTGTGGTGCAAGCAGATGGAGATGTAGCAAATTCCTGCATCATTCGGTCATTTGGTATAAATGCAAGGCTCTAACAAACATGCATTTAGATGTATTACCAGGTGTGACTGTGTCACCACACCTTCTACCTTTGGAAATGAAAAAGCACTAAAGTGCAAACCATTTGGGCGCCTGCACTAAAAACTTCACCTCCAAAATTATGCACATGCACAGCACTGCTAATTGCGGGCTGGGTCTATGCCATTGCACACCTCTGTTGACTTGTTGTACCTCCAAAGTACACAGACAAAGCATTATAATGACGTTCCAAGAGCGCGAAGTAATAATATGACCTTGTGGCCATGAC
>CASHTH010001702.1:0-66537 GCA_030341885.1 Geodia barretti
TCATCCCACATCGCGTAATCGTCCGCACTCAGGATGTTTTCCCCTTCATGCAGGAGCATCCAGGTAGGGGATAGTGTCGTCCCACGCCGACGAAAAGGTCCTGGTGTTTTTGGACAGCGTCGAAAATATGCTGCCTGACAGTTTCATCTTCTCCTCGATAAAAGAGCAGCCGCAAACTGCGCCGAACTGTCGGTAACTCTGAACTCAAACTGCAGCAGGTCTTTAACGTTCTGAAACTCGGTTCCCGTCTGCAGTGCGGCAAATTCTTTCCAATCAACTGATCCGAACCGTAGGTAACCCGCCGCGGTCAGACTGCGACTGAATTGCCAGTTTTTCTGTTGCTCAATCGCTTCCCTAAGCCAGTCTGACGTTTCTCTGGTATATGCCGGCTTGTGCTGGCGACCATCTCAATCACTTCCCGTGCGGATGTAGATTTCGCGGCGCGCTTCTGGACGGCACTGGGACTGGCATGATGTCCTCCTCAAGTTCCGGCGTACTGCCTCAGAAACCAGCGAATATCCTCGCCGATGGCGCCGCTGGCCGGCCACCATCTGTCCACCAACTCCAGAAACGCCGCGAACTCACCGGCGGTCAGAACATCGGTCCTCCGAGTGCACCGGAGCCATGCGGTGGGCGACAGGAAACGTATGCCTGGCGAAACGCAGTAATATCCCGCTCCAGAGCCTTCCGGTAAAGGTCAGTGGCGCCGCTCTCCGAGAGAAGATCTTATTCTCGATGGCGCAGATGATCTTCCGCCTTCGTTCACGAGCAGAATGTCCAACCAACCGCTAGCGCCATCCAGCACGGCGTACCATTCCCGCTGCGACGTGGCATCCGACCATGCGCCGCCTCGAATGCAACCTTTAGCAATGGGGTGCGTTCCCAGACTCGCGCTGTGCTCGGCGGTGTGGAGCAGGAAGTTCTCAGGAAATAAACCCCGGCGCCGTGGCTCCCTGGGGGTCCGCAACCAGGTCAGGCACCGGGAGTGAACGTCCTCCTGCCACCACTGGTTCAGGAGCTCGAATAGGTTGAAGTCCTGTTCCGGCGCGGCGCGTTCAGGGAGCAATCCAGCCAGCGGACCCAGGTCCGCAACCAAGCCCTCCAGCGCCGTCAGCTCGCCGGTGTATTCAGCAGTTTTCTCTTCCATGATACCCAACTCCAGGCCTTCCGGCCGATACGAACTCCGTTAGCCCTGCAGCGACGGGGTTGACGGGTAATCCTTTCTCATCCCACTGTCGCCGTCCTGGATGACGAAGTCGCGGCGGTCCCGGTAGAGAGGGGCCCGGTTGAGTACTTCCTCATCATCCCAGTCCACTTGATCGGGCGGCGTCATCAACCAGTACTTGTAATCGCCGATGAACAGGTAGGCTTGCGCATCGACAAAAATCGAGAGGGACACCCTCGCCGTCGCGCAAGCGCTGGCAGACGCAAACTCGCGCTGGTAGTCTGCAGCAGACACCCTCGCCGTCGCGCAAGCGCTGGCAGACGGCCTCCATTAACTCGCGCTGGTCGTCCTTTTGCAGCAGGACGTACTCGTGGGGCCAGGTATCGCGGTAGGTGACCGCTTCGCGCCAGGGAGCGCGCGCAATCAGTTCGCTTAGTTCCATAAGCTGGTTCTCCTTATCTGCTGCGCCGCCGGTTCGTTCCCCCAAGCACCCACATTCCTGACTGGCTGTTGAGGCGCAGTTAGGTCGCCATTATCACCTGTGACGTTGTCGTGCGCTGGGACGACGGCAACGGCCACATCACTGCGATTCATTCCAAGACCGACGTTGAGGCCGAGGAAGCCGTGGTGGCCGTTACCTCGTCACCATGCGCGCTCCTAACGCCATCTGCCCGGTGGATGTCAGAAGAGCGATGAGAAGGTGTTGGGGTTGTCGGAGTCACAGGTTCGACGCTGCGCTGTGTGTAGCTGGATGCTTCACTGCTGGGCATTTCCTGGCGACGATGCGCGCTGTCCTTCCGATAGTGCCGGTGGCTCAACCATCCACTGCGGCAGCCGATAAACTCACGTTGGTGGTTAGACGTCAGAACCCGTGATCAACCGCGCGATGTGTTCCAGGCGCGCAACCACGGAATCGCGCACTGCCTCGTACTCTTCGCCCGTTGGCAGATGAATCGGGATGTGCCAATCATCGTCCATACCCTGTCCCGGGTACGTTGACTCAAGCCTGTCCAGGCGCCTAGCCAACTCATCGTCCGATCGCGTTTCAGAAGAGTACAGCTCGAGCCACAAGGGGGTATTGCCGCGTTTGGCCCAATCCTCATGGTTAATTCCAAACCATGCTTCGTTATCGTCCAGATATATCATCCGTCCGTAGAACGTGATCGTGTCGTCCGTAGTGGCACGTTTTCCACCTTTAAGTGTCCCCCACCCGTGGTTTGCGATTGCGGCGATAATGTCGTCCACCAAACGACGCAAGTCAATCACGCGGCGCGGTATTTCCTGATTTATCTCGTCCGGCCGCAACGGCAGGAAGGCTTCGTCATCCTCACGGGAAGCAAGCCCGCGCAGTTGGTCAAGGTCAATCGTTGCTTGCGTGTCTCCCGCGGCGTTCGCCCGCTCAGTCATTCGATCGAGTACAACTGCCCAACTCGCTGTCATCAAACGCCGTTGGCCGCCAACAACCGAGGCGCTCTGAAAGTTCTCATTGCTTTTGACCTGGCCCAGTTGGATGTTCCCATTCGCCAATCGTTGCTGTAATTCAGCCCACAACGAACTCAAGCGATTGGCCGGCGCCACGAATAGGAGCGCTGATGGTGCGTCCTCCGGCAACCGGTCCAGGTAGTTGTTGGGCTGGTTTTCGGTTAACTTGGCCCAGAACTTCGCCTCAACCAAAGCCGACTCAGCGTCATGTTCATCGAAACACGCCAAGTCCGGGCGCGCGCCGTCCTCGCCCTGCAACTGAGTCCGCACCTTGGTGATGGTCCCTATAGCGGCATCCCCGTCCCGTAGCAGTTCCGTAAGCGCTTGCCTCGCAGCCTCTGAGCGAGACAGAATCAAGCCAAGGGCATCTACCGCCACATCCTCGTGCCGATTGGTGTACTTCTGCGTAATATAGTTCAGCAACGTCTGCTCGACAGCCATGGACAATCAGTGCTCCTATGGATGATGCGGTAATACCGCAGTTGATGCCGCTTGGTCAGGCCGCTTGGCAGCAATGATTCTGACCGATCACCAAAGCCAGCCTTATCTCCGCCAGACCGGTCGGTCCTGGCTCAGCTGGTCTCCGCCGGCGTCGCGCCAATCCGGTACTTGCCGGCGCCGCACACCGCGCACACGGCCTTGGTGGCAGGGCGGCCGTTCTTCATCGTGACCGCTTCCACGTTGGTTGAGTCGGTCTTCGCTTTGCACTTCACGCAATAGATCTCGATGGCCATGAGGTTGCTCCTTCGTTAGCCGGGGGAACCCCGCCATTTCACCCTATCACGCCGGATTACGTGGGTCTATCCCCGCGCGTGCAGGGGAACCGCGCCCCAGCAGTCCAGACAGATGGTGAGCGGAGGTCTATCCCCACTTGCCTTAGGTCGCAGCGGCTTTTTCGACGGCGGCTTTCACAACGGCGTTATTCATACGTTCCTCCGCCTCGTCGGCACCATTCCCCCATTATCATGCAAGCAGACACACTTGTCCGCATTGCCTCAATAAAACCGTTACCCAACACAAGTGGTTGACTCAAATCAAATGTTACCGATATTCCGTTGCACAAGGTCTCTTGGCAGATGCTGCCACGACATTCGAGATAGCTGGTCAGCGTCGTCTCAAAGACTCGCTGCAACGCATCGGCGAACCCGGTCGAGGATCCATCCTTCCGGCGTGCTCCGTCTTATTGATACCCGCGGTGCTTCGCATAAAGGTCATTACGTAAACCGAGCCGAGCATCAGCCGTAGGCGGAGCACGTCGGACACCAGGACCCGTTGCGACGTCGGTTGACCTTATTCACCCCACACTCTACGCAGATCGGCGCCGCCGGATCCGCCTGGCGCTGCTGGTGGACAGCGGCGGCCGCTTGTGAACCACCGGCGGCTACAGCAGCCTGGCCAGCCGGGCGGTTTGCCGAAGCGCGCCGGTTATGGCGCCAGCATCGCGACCATGCGCCTCGCCACCAGCGCCATCGCCAAGGTCCACGAGTTGGCCGGCCATGAATCTCCCGGGCGGGACCAGGGTGTGCGCGCCTCTTTGAAAGGACGGGGGCGGCAGCTGGCCAGGCCCCAGCGCCAGGCCGGCGAAGAGGAAGTGTTCGGGCTGTCGGAGTCGTAGATCGCCCGGCGGGTGAAGGCGATTGCCAAGGCCGCTGGCCTTTCCGACTGGGAGTTTTTCAGCGGCCACAGCGGGGAGATGGCCCGGAGCATGGCCCAGAACGGCGAGCCCACCCATGAGATCGAACGCCAGGGCCGCTGGAAGCAGGGCAGCGGCATGGTCGGCCGCTACACCCGCGGCGAATCCGCCGGATCGGCTTTGCGGTATCTGTACCAACGTGGGAACGTCCCCCAGACCATATACTCCCGCGGGCCGCGTTGGCTATGGCCTTTCACATAGTGATAATTGCTGGGGTAACGACACACCTGGCCGAGGCCGACTCCGCATTTGGGGCAGGGCCAATTCCGGTTCCGATATCGCGATTTATTCGTAACCGCTACTGCTTCGCCCAAATGAACTCCGCTTCGGCGCTTAGGCGCGCTCCCAGCGGGTCTACCACTTGCCTGTTGTCTTTGCTCATGGAAAAGGTGCTGACCGACGTAGCCTGCGTAAGGACCGAAGTGCTGCTGAGCCCAGCGAACCATTACTGCGTCCGTCATTTTCGACCCAGCAATGTCGATGGCGGCGCGACGGATATGCCGGTCTATGGGAAACGCCTCCAGTTTGTCCAACGCCATCAGGCAAATGCAGTCTGCTACTTTCGGGCCGATACCGGGATACTCCATCAGGCGGTTCTTCGCATCTTGGTAAGGAACTGCCCTGAGCCGATCCAACTCTCCCTCGTTTCGCGAGACCAGCCGAGCAGCCGCTATGATGCGAGGCGCTTTGAATCCCAAGCCCAACCGGCGGAGCGACGACTCATTGGCACCTGCTAACACCTCGGGTCCGGGAAAGGTGTAGCGTGCGTCCCCATCCAGCGTAACCCGCTCGCCGTACTCCCCGGCCAACGTCTCCATATCCTGGCTGATGCGCTCCACGCTGGCCGGTGCTGAACACAGGTATGACACCAGGCATTCCCATGGTTCCTGCCTCAAGACCCTCATCCCGCGATAGCGTTCGAGCGCAGGGATCAAGGCATCCTGCCGCCCGCGAAGGTCGGCGTATATGCTTTCGATATCGTCGGTGTCCAGCCGGAAATATGAGCGCAGGGGTCCGTCCCATTGCGTGTTGGCGACTTCCACACCGCCCGACCCACCGACGCGGTAATCGATGCCCCCAGCGGTTTCCTTTACGTGAAACAACTTCCCCCAAAGCACGCCGGAATACCAGCCATCATTCTTGGATTGCCACCGGAACGCTTGCCCCATGGTCAGACTGAGTTTCAGGTCCAAAGGCTGGTCGATGGATACATAACCCATATTCTCGATCTCTCCACAGGGATGTTCCTTTGCCAAGTCCCCGCCGGACGTTCTGTTCATTCATGGACGGAGCTTGTGGTCAGCCGAGGTTGTTGAATGTCGTTGGTATGCCGTCCCATGCAGAGTGACGGAAAGTCGCAACAGAACCGGCAATCAGTGTCGTGGCGGAACCGATATCCGGATTCTCTCGCCGCGTACTGTCACGATCGCTCGCTCTTCCAAAGCTTGGCCATGATGATCAATGACCGCCGCCATAAGCGCAATGCGCTGTTCCGCCGGCACGTCGGGCAAACGAACCAAGCCGGCGTGGGGGAGGTCATGCAGATAGACCAACTCTCCAAAGTCGGCATCGATTGTGATCAGGACTCGGTTTTCCGATGCGGCCAACTCCAACAAAGCCCGATCCCCGGGATCAGCGCCCAACGTTCGGGCTTCCAGGACGTCATGCCCCTCACCCTGAAGCCATTCAGCCAAACGGCGTCCGGCGCACCGGTCCACCAGGAATCTCACGGCTCGCCGACCGACACTGCAGCCAGCGTGTCTCCGGAGATGACCGCGTGAGCGTAGGCGGTGCAGGCGCGGATATCATCCGGTTCGAGGTCTGGATAGTCGTCCAGAATAGCCTCCGATGAAACTCCCTGGGTCATCAGGCTCAGGATCATTTCCACCGATATCCGCATATCTCGGATGATGGGTTTCCCACCGAATACATCCGGCCGGGCGGTGATGCGTGCAAGCAATTCATGGTTGGCTGGCATAATCTTCCCTCACAGGCTCATGGAGTACGGCCAGCCGTGGGTGAACGACTGGCTGTGTTGACTAACTGGATGATCGCCGCAATCCGGCGGGCGGTGTCAGTGAAGTGCTGCACCTCTTGGGGCAGCAGTGGGCGGTCAAGGACCTTGCTCTCCCGGTAAGACATCCACTTCTTGAGAACCTGGTAGCCGCCGAGCTGGTAGTTCCAAGCAGCAGCGGGGACGTTGCTCCAGTAGGCACGGTCGTTGAGGTACACGTCAAAGGTGGTGTCGCCCAGCGTGGGGACGTCGTCTGCCAGCGTGGTCCGCTCATCGTCGGTGTAGTCCCGCTCCACGATCCTGCCCTGGCCGGGCATGACGGCCTCGCCCGACCCCAAGTGTCCCCAGCCGGCGGATACCGCGAAGTCGTCGCCAGCCATGTTGCCGCCGTCTGTCGTCATGGGCATGGCGATGGCGGCGAGTTCGGGACGCAACGCGCCGGTGGTCACGCCGGCAACGGGGGTATCGGAGTCCAACAAGGCCGCAAGCTCACGGCCCCGCGCCGCCGATTCTGCCAGCGCATCCGCCGCGCCGTCCGCGCCGCCGTCGGTCCAACCGGGAAGCGGGATGAGTGGCCACTCCATGCGGAGGGCGCCGCCTGAGCGCCCCCTTTCCCAGGTCTCGTAGAGCTCGTCGTAGGCGCGGACCCCAACCGTGGTGCCCACGCGGCAGACCTGCCCGGGCATCGGGTCCTTCGGATGGTCCACAAGTATCCGGACAAAAGGGAACGTGAACGCCGGGATTGCCATACAGATGCTCCGGTGCTGGGAAGATATTTTCAGTGTAAGGTCTGGCCAGCCGATGGGTCAAAGGTGCCCCGGCAGCTCCCGTACCACCTGATACCCCTTCCGGTGGCTCACGGCGTCATCTTGCGGTCTCAGGGCTGGTGGTGAGCATTGCCTCAAATCATGGGAAGATCCGCCGCAACGCATCGGCGAAACCCGATTTGGGCATCCATCCTCCAGCGTCCTCCGCCTTATTGATACCCGCGGTGGTTCGCGCAAGGGTAATTACGTCAAGCGCTTCTTTCGGTAGCGTCCTATTTGAGGCAATGCGTCCTCAGTGGCGCCGATGGCTTGGACAATACTGCGGCGCAATATGCGGCGGAGGGCATTCGCTGCAATTCCGTCCACCCCGGTTACATCGACACGCCGATGACGGAGCGGATGATGTCTCAGCCCGGGATGCGCGACTAGCGGATCGCAGCCACACCATTGGGGCGCATCGGGACGGTGGACGACATCGCCAACGGGGTGCTGTTCCTGGCATCGGACGAATCGTCGTTTATGAGGGGCAGCGAGCTGGTGATAGACTGGGGCTGGACGGCGCAGTAACCCCAGCTAGCGATAACGTGGGCTACTCGATGGCGTGCAGCCAGCCATCATCGGTGCGGATCAGAAGCCGGCCACCCGCGTAGACCGGGTCGGTGCGCACTGCGGCCGGCAAACCCAGCCGCCAGAGCTCGCGACCATCGGCATGGTCAAGCCCGTAAACCCAGCCGGACTTATCGCCGAAAACGAGCAAATCGCCGATGACCACCGGAGAGGCTGCGATAGCGTCCTCTGCCTTGAATCGCCATTGCTCCTGACCAGTAACTGGATCGATGGCGTACAAGTTGCCGAGCAGGTCGCCCACGAATAACCCGTCTGCCGTAACGGCGGGCGCTGAAATGATGCCGTCGATGGCCTTGCCATCCGGCACGAAGCGCCAGCGGTCTCCCGGTTGAGGCGGAGGGGTGGGTAACGGGAACCCCCAGAGCCACAGTTGCGCCCAAACACGGGTAACGGCGTAGCGACCCCGGGGAACTCGATGGCGTTAGCGTCCATGGCGAATAGTTGCCCACCGGATACGAAGTAGACCAGTTCATTGGCCAAAACTGGTGCGGCAACCAATTGTGCGGAAGCGCGGAAGCGGGCCCGCTCCTGGCCGGTACGGGCGTCCAGGGCGTACAAGCTGCGATCCGCCGACGCGACGTAAACTACCTGGTTGCCGACGGCCGCCGGGGAGCGCACTTCACTCTAACGAACTGTGTCTCCAGATGTGTTCGCCGGTGGCGGCATTAACCGCGTAGGTAACGCCGTCTAACCCACCGGCGTAGACGATCCCTCCCGCTACCGCCACGGGGCCGGAAGTGGAATCGCCGATTGGGTATTCCCAACGCTGCTGGTGGGTTTCCGCGTCCATGGCGACTACCCGGCGGTCGATGGTGGCGTAATAGATATTTCCTTGTGCTAGGGCGCGACCGAGTTGTGCATCGGGCCGGTAGTCGAGATGGAGTCCACTTCGACGCCCGTTTCAGAGTTCAACACAGCGATGCGGAAATGTCCTGGCAAGAAGATGAGATTATCGGATATTACCGGTGCAGCCAGAGTTGCCGGCCCGGTATCTACGCTCCACACCAACCTTCCTTCAGGCACGGCCAGTGCGTCCGCGGCGTGTCGGGTTTGGCCAACGGTACGCCCGGCCATCCTCCACTGGTCTCCCACTGAACTGGACGCAAAGATGTCTGCGGGCTGCCGGGTCAACAGGATGATGGGGTCGGGGATGAAGGGGAAGTTGAGCCAAACGAGAAATCCAAGGACGATGATCCCAACCATACCGACACAGACGTTACGCCGAGACAGGGTGCGGCGACGGCGCGCGGCTCCCCTTGCCCAACCTGGAACGACCGTCGGCGCCCGCATCTCAGCGGCGGTTCCGTTGTGTTCTGGGGGGACGGGTTATCGGATTCTGGAGGAGATGTGGTCATGGGTGTAGAGGGTCAAACAAAGATTCGGCAGGATGCGAATCCGCACCCTGCCGCTGTTTCGACGCCATGTGATGCAAGATTAGATGTTGCGCAGTTTAGGGTCAAGGCGGTCACGCAGCCAGTCGCCCAGCAGGTTCATGGCGAGGACGGTGAGCACGATGGCAAGCGTAGGGAAAAAGAAGAGCCACCAGGCGGACACTATCAGAGCACGCCCATCAGCGACCATTAATCCCCAGGCTGGAGTGGGTTGCTGTAGTCCGGCACCCAGGAAACTTAGTGTGGATTCGAGAATGATAACGTGACCAATCTCCAGCGTAGCCAGTACCACAACGGTATTTACAACGTTCGGAAAAATGTGGCGCAACATGATCCGCATCGGAGATGCGCCAGCCACTTGCGCACGAGCGATGAAATCCTGCTCCTTGATGGACAGGGCTTCGCCTCTGACCATACGGGCAAACCTAGCCCACAGCAGCAGCGAAATAACCAACACGACAGTCGTGAATCCACCCCCCATAACAGCGACCAGGACCAACGCCAACAATATGGACGGGAACGCCAATTTGATGTCAACAATGCGCATTATCAGGGTGTCTACCCACCCACCGCGGTAGGCAGCTATCAAGCCGAGGAGCGTCCCTACGCCTCCGCCCAGGGCGATGGCAAGGATCGAGATCGCCAAGGATATGCGGGCTCCGTGGATTATGCGACTGAGGATGTCGAATCCCTGGCGGTCAGTGCCCAGGAAGTGGGTGAAGTTCCCACCTTCAAGCCAAGCCGGAGGTTGCAGCCGGTCTGACAGGTTGATTTTTACCGGGTCGTGGGGCGCAATCAGGTCGGCGAATATCGCTGGGACAAACAAGAGCCCCGTCAAGATTAGCAGAGGGATGATTGGGTATCGCCCAAGGTTGGCCACTAAACTGCCTAAACCGCCCCGCTGCAGTTGCGTCGCGACCTCTGCTCCCGGTGTGGCTACTGATGTAGTCATACGTTAAAAGCCCCTCTGGTAATTGGTGTCGAACCGGATCCCATTAATTGTAGCGAATCCGAGGGTTGAGGTAGGCGTAAGCAACGTCAACGAATAGATTGATGAAGATGTAAAAGGTAGCGAACAGAATGACAACGCTCTGGATCACTGGAAAATCCCGATTCCGAATCGCGTCAATGGCGAGATCGCCGAGTCCTGGCCAAACGAAAACGGTTTCAATCACGACAGAACCGGTGAGCAGCACGGCTCCGATCAGGCCCATGTACGTGAATGGAACGATCAACGCGTTACGGAAACAATGTTTCCAAATGACTTTTCGCTCAGACATCCCTTTGATGCGGGCCAGCTTGACATATTCGGTGTCCAATACCTCGAGCATGGAGGAACGCGTGAGGCGCATGACAGCGGCCACGTTGTAATAACCCAAAGCGACGCCAGGAAGGATGATAGATTTGAATCCGGCATCGTTTCCTGATGTTGGCAGCCATCCCAAGATGACAGCGAACACCCACATGAGTAGTAATCCAATCGCAAACGAGGGTGCAGACTGACCGAGGAGTGCGACTACTTTCCCAGCCCAGTCGAATACGCTGTCTTTCTTGACCGCTACCATTACTCCGATTGGCAGCGCTATTCCCACGCTGACCGTCCACGCAAAAGCGGCGAGATAAAGGGTGTTGGGCAGGCGGCGTATGATGAGGCCTGAAATGGGGATTCCGCCGTACGCCCAGGCCTCCCCGAAATCGCCCTGTACGAAGTTCCCGATGTACTTGATGTACTGTACGTATATGGGTTGATCCAGGCCCCATTTTTCACGTACTTGGTCCACTACCTTTTGTGGGGCGTCTTCAGGCAGCAGGATCGCTACCGGGTCTCCGGTTACCCTGGCCAAGGCGAACACTATCATGCTGATGACCAAAAGGGCGGCGATCGCTTGGAGGATTCTAAGAACAATGTAGCGTTGCATCGAGTGCCTTCAGCGTTTGGGTTAGCTGGTTGGGGAGGTTGCCCCGCCGGATCCTACAATGTGCTGGAATCGGCTCTTTGCCAGCGGACCGGACAAGCCATTGATTGGATCTCTGATTACTTACGAACGACCTTGGTGTACTCGTGCCCTTTCATGCCACCGAAGTAACTGTTATTGACCGAATACTCGGCGATGACGTTGGGATCGATGCCGAGTTCGGCGAAAAGGAAACCCAGCGGCATGGTCGCGTTCTGTTCATACATGTACGTGCCCGATTCCTTCATCAGTTCCAGACGCTCGGCTTCGTCGACACTGACCTGCCACCGTCCAAACAGATCTTCCGTGTGCGGGTTTTCGAACATGGAGACCGGGCCATCCAAAGCCGGACTGACGAAATACGCCCGCATATTGCGGCCCGCCGGCCAGAAGCCGGTGCGGTGGGTCCAAAGCACGCCGTTCATTTCGCGAGCCCGGTAGCGTGTCCGGATAGGCTGGAACTCACCAATCTGAGCGTCTATTTGGAACCCCACCTCCCCGAGCCAGGAGATGATAGGCACTGCGATTTCGGTTAGTTCCGGTACTCCTACGAGTTTACCCGCCATGAACTCAATCCTTGGGCCCGCGCCTTCTGCGTATCCCGCTTCGGCCAGTAGTTGTCGAGCCAGATCAGGATCGTAAGCCGGAATCTCCCAAGCCGGGTCGTAGGTTGGATCGGAGGGATGCCAGCCAGTGTTGGCCATCAATTCCATCTTATTGTCGAAGAAAGCTTCGTTGATGGCGTCCCGGTCGATGGCATGATTCATCGCGCGGCGTACCAGCACGTTGGTGTTGGGGTCGTTGGGGTCGCGTTTGTCCTCGAGGTATTGCCCGCCGATGGCGATCCAAACCATAAAAGCCGGCAACGTGCTCTGCGTAAGGGCGTATCCCGCGTCGATGATCTCGCCCTGCAATTCCCGTGGAATCTCGGCTATGTCGGCTTCTCCGCTGCGGAGCATGGCAACGCGGGTCAAGTCCTCTTCGGCGAAGAAGAAAGTGAGAGATTCGAAATCCGGGGTGATGCGCCAGTGTTCGTATGGAACCCGTTCGTACTCCAGTTTGGCGCCCTGCTCATAACTTATGTGTTGCCATGGGCCGGTTCCTACCGGATGTTCCGCATACACGGCCTCTCCATGCTTCTGCCAATAGTCCAGACTGTAGATTATAGGATCGGTGGTGGCGTCCGATGCAAAGAACGGGATCCACAACTCCGGTCGGTTCAACCGCAGAATCATCTCGCTATCGCTCACCTCTTCCACCGCGTTAGTTTTCCCTAACTCATCAACGTCCCAACTATACTTGTCGTCTCCGGGGCCGAGCAGAGTGTTCCACAGGGGCCCGAAACCAGCCCTGCTTTCCGGGTGGGACCAAAGCTGGAAGCTGAATACGAAATCGGATACTCCAAACGTGTCCTCGCCATGGTGGAATGGCACATCCTCCCGAAGTTTGATGTTCCATACTTTGCCATCGGGCGAAACCGACCACGAAGTCGCCAACATCTCCTGAGCTTCCCAAGTTTGAAAATTGCGTTGAATCAAATTCTCCTGCATTGGCTGCAAAATACCTTGGTTAGTTCCACCAACACGCCAACCCAGCAAGTTCTCGGCGTAAGGCGGCGTGATTGCGACGCGGAGGTCAGCTTGCACTGGTTCCCCGGCTGTTGAAGCTGGAGGATCGGTGGGTGCAGGGATCGCCGTTGGCGCTGCGCCGCCTGCCGACGAGTCGGACATGCCGCTGGGTTGGGCCAAAGTTGGCTGGGCAGTGGGTTGTTCCTGCTGCTGCTGCTGCTGCTGGATCTGGTTGCCGCTCGCAGGAACGGTCGCCTCTTGCTGTTCGGTGGGCGCACCGCAAGCAACCACTACGGTTAGTAAAAATATCGATATACCGTAAAATGCGTTGCGCAAATGCATAACATCTTTCATAATCGACAATCACCTCGCCTTAGTCTACTAAATAATGCTATGTCAACGATGTTCGTTTACGAATTCTGGTTCGCGACGGTACTCTACTTTATCGAGAACGCTGATGTCAACTATCAAAATCCCGGATAGACAAACGGAAATGCTGTCATTGCGAGGGTAGCGTGGCAATCTCAATAGCGTAGGCGCTGTACTTGGTGTATTGGATCGTTGGTGATTCTATGAGATTCCTCGTTTCGCCCGGAACCATTTAGCCCGAATCCACCGAAGGGATGTAGCCATGTTGGTTAGAGAAGGGATGAGAGGCAAGGGAAAGAGACGGCGAGGGAGGGCTTGATTCCAATAGATTTGGCTGTGTGAAGGGTGCGGTAGCCACGCAAAGGGGATGTTGACGGCCCACGGTGGGGGTGCTGGGCGAGATTGTCAGGGCGGCATACAGCCAGAGACGCTCGGCGACCGACCTGGCGCGAGCCTTCGAGGCGGTTGAGTAGTCTGGTGGATGGGTCAGGCACCGACGGCGTCGTCAGGCCGGAAATGGAAGGGCTCGCAATCGAGCGAGGGCGCGACTGAACTGGGTTTCCCAGGGCCAGCGCTGGGGAAGATGTAAAGTGAGGCGGCGCGCCGAAGGGGTGAGCCGTCCGGCCATAGAGAAGAAGCGTCGTCGCAGGGTTTTGGTGGTTACCACCTGCTCGCTCAGACCGATGCGCACTGTCCAGCGAGCGAGGTTATACACCATCTGATTAACGACAATTAGTCCGGCCTGTTGCCTCATCAAGAAATGTTACCGAGACTTTAGCTAGAACCGCATCCCTTCGGTGGATTCGGGATAAACCCTAGCGGAGGATTTGGCCTTATTCAAGAATTTCCTCGGCCGGGAAGACAAAACGTATATGTGGTTTGGTCAACGAAATAACCCCTCGTTCATCTACAATTTGGCCGAGCCGGTTCAACTCGTTGACTCGCGGGAGTACCCCGGGGTCCAGATTGCTGATGTTTGGGCTAGTGCTCTGGCTTACGCTTTCAACCATGCTTAGAACCTGTCTACGATCTCTGAAATAGGTTAAGTTGAGACTATTATCAGGGGAGGGGTAATCATGTCTCATTCCTATCCCAGCGACATCAGCCGGAAGCAATTCGCCCGGATTCTGCCGACGTTGGAGTCGGCCCGCCGCCGGACCAAACCCCGCACCGTGGACTTGTATGACGTTTTCTGCGGCGTGCTGTACCTCTTGAAAAGCGGGTGCCAGTGGCGAATGCTGCCCGCGGACTTCCCCAATTGGCGCACTTGCTACCAGTATTTCCGGCAATGGAGCGAGCAGCCTGGCCCGGCGAAAGAATCCATTCTGGAGCAAGTCCTAAAAAAAATCGGTTGGCGCGGTCCGGCAAAGCAATGGACGGAAAGAGCAGACCAGCTTCTGCATCGTGGACTCCCAGAGCGTCAAGAACACGGACAGTGCCGATAGCAAGGGCTATGACGCGGGCAAGAAGGTGTCCGGAATCAAGCGTCACATCGCGGTGGACACCCAAAGGATTGCCCCATGCGATACCTGTGACTACCGCCAATATCACCGACTGGGCTGGGGCTTTGGCGATGTTTGACGAAAACCGAGCCGACCTCAACCAAGTCCAAAAGGTGCTGGTCGACGGGGGTTACACCGGGAAGCCCTTTGCCGCTGCGGTGCAAAGCCGGTTGGGAGCCGCGGTGGAAGTGGTGAAACGCAACGAACTGCACACCTTCGTGGTGCTTCCAAAGCGATGGGTGGTGGAGCGATCTTTCGCTTGGCTGGAAAAGTGCCGCCGACTCTGGAAGAACTGTGAAAGGAAGCTCAATACCAGCCTGCAAATGGTGGTGCTTGCCTTCATGGTGCTAATCCTCAAAAGATCGTAGACAGGCTCTTAGGAAGACATCTCCCGACAGTGGTTGGAGCTTGCCGAAAATGCTATCTGCAACATCATGTCCCCTGACAAAGATCTGATCGACCTGCGAAGACGGGGGCCATTCATGAACTCGGCGGTGTTGTTGGAGCTCAGCCGGCGCAGTGTAGAAGCGGAGAATCTGTTCATTGGGATGGATGGTTTGGTTTTTAATGCAGCGTCGGGATGAATACTCGGCGTCCGCGATGCTACCGGAGTTGGACCTCTTGGCGGCATTGGGAATGGTGGGTACCACCGACGCGGGCGATATGCGACAGTAGCTGATTGCTGCAGACGACGCAGTTCCCGGGGAATTTATGGGTGAGAGGTGTTTTGGCAGGCGGTGTGGTCACGGGAGTTCGCGCCAGGAATCGAGATTTGAGCAATAGTGGGTTGACCGGAGCATTGTAGCGGTCGCCGTAAACTGTCGTCGCGGCTGGATTGTTGCAACCTGTTAGCCCCTAACCTTACGTTAGCCTGGCAGGATAGCTATTCAGTGCCTTTTCCCTCGGCTGCCCTCACGTCGCTGAAGTAGGCCGAGCGTACAAGCCGATTTTACGTAATGACCCTTTTGAGCGAACCAAACTCCGTGTCGGCGATGAAAACTGGAACCACCGGATCAGCCGACCACGCCGGCGACGGCGGCCTGAAGGCGCCTTACGACCGCGTCCACATCGTCCGGTATCTCATCGGCGGTCGCGATGCCGAGGAATGTTCGAAGGTCCCCATCCGGCATGTAGCCACGCTCATCGTCGATGGTGTCGATCAGGCCGGCGAGCTGCCAAGCTTGGAGGATGTGCGAGATGAGAAGATGGGCACGTATGGGATTATCGGCGGATACGGTCTTGCTGAACCCGCGGAGGACCCAGTGATGAGGGGGTTCGAAGTCCCTGGTCCATCCATAGGAGATGGGCTCGGATCCATCTCCCGGTCCAGGCCGTTCAGTGCGTAGTGAATGGTGGTCACGATGTCTCTCCTTTGGCTTGGTCGGAGTTCTTGACCCGAATACGACACAATGTTACCGTTGTGTAATGATACCGCAGTTCGATGCGGATGGACTGCTGCCACCGGGAGTCCATTGGGCGGTTTGGGATGAGGTGACCGCAAGGTTCGGCAACACCCCATGGCGTAGGCAGCTTCTGGAAGGGCTCGGGATGGCCATCAATAGCCTGAGGCGGGCCGGCTGTCACACCGTGTACATAGATGGCAGTTTTGTGACGAGCAAGGAGATGCCGAATGACTTCGATGCCTGTTGGGAGGAGGAGGGTGTGGCGCCGGAATTGCTGGATCCGGAGTTACTGCACTTCGATGCCGGGAGGGCCGCTCAGAAGGCCAGATACCAGGGTGAGCTGTTTCCCGCATCCATAGGAGCGACCGCGGACGGGATGTCGTTTCTCGAATTCTTCCAGACGGATAGAGAGACCGGAAGGACCAAGGGCATTGTTGCAGTTGATGTGGGAGGCACTCGATGATCAAGAACGAAAGGCAGTACCGGATCACCCGCAGGCAGGCAGACCGTTTCGCGCAGACCCTGGAGGGGTTTAGGGAGAGACCGGAGGGAGCTAATGGGATGCATCCCCTGATCGCGCAGGCCCAGGTGGATGCGGTCAGCAGCCAGCTGGCCGATCTTGAGGCCGAGTTGCGGGAGTACGAGGCGATCAAGGAGGGAGCGTTTCAGGTGGAGGCATTGCGGATGGTGGGGGACCTGCCTGCATTGCTCATCAAGGCCCGCATCGCCCGAGGACTGACCCAGAGGGAGTTGGCGGATCGCATGGGATTGAAGGAGCAGCAGATACAGCGATATGAGGCCACAGATTACGCCACGGCCAAATGGTCTCGCATCAGGGAGGTGGCGGGGGTGCTCAGCATTGAACTCGGCAGCTCGGACGCGCCGGTGAAAGCTCTCCAGTGAGAGATTGTCGATCAGGATTCGAAGCGGGAGGCGGGTCAATGAGACAGCTGAATGATTACAGCGATGTCCGATACCGGGGGTTCTGTATCCATTGTGGCGAGGGTCTCCACCTCGGAAACAGCAGCCGTGACCACGTTCCAACTCGAGCTCTTCTGGACCGTCCCCATCCGGATAACCTTCCCACCATCGATGTCTGCCGTGAGTGCAACAACAGCTTCTCAAAGGACGAGAACTACCGGGTAGCTCTCATTGCCTGCGTCATCACCGGATCGGTTGAGCTGAACCGGCGGGAGTTCTCCGTTGCCTCCGGCATATTGGCTCGAAGTGTGGAACTAGCAGCTCGCATTGAACGAGCGAGCAGGGTCCAATTGACGCTGTGGGGTGATGCTGAGGTTCAATGGTCTGCGGAGCTGGACCGTGTTGAAAGTGTGGTGGTGAAGAACGCGCGGGGTCATGCTTTCCACGAACTCGGTCTGCCACTGCAATTCCAACCGAGCCATGTGGTAATGTCCTCATTGCTGTTGCTTTCTGGCAATCAGCGAAGTCAATTCGAACGGTGGCCGGATGATGCACCGTGGCCGGAAGTCGGTAGCAGGATGATGCAACGCTTGGTGATGGGAGACCTCGACCGAGGTTGGGTCACGGTACAGGAAGGCGTTTACCGCTACATGGTCGTTCAACTGTTTGGCGGAACGGTGGTTCGCAGCGTTATCCGCGAGTATATGGCGACCGAAGTGTTGTGGTCCGATGAAACGGATAACTCGGCAGATTTACTCTGAGGTCTCACTATGACCCGTACTGCATCGGGGAGCGGATCGGCGGCGGCCGGCACGCGGGTTGACGACAGCTACGACGTGGTATCGCCCCGGGCAGATCATCTCATGGAGTCCCTGCGGGGCGCTGGCTACTCGCTGCCGGCGGCGGTCTCCGACCTGATCGACAACAGCATCACCGCCGGCGCCGGGAACATCTGGCTCAACTTCCACTGGTCGGGGGCGAATTCCAGGGTGTCGATTCTGGACGACGGCTGCGGGATGTCCGAAACCGAGCTGGTCGACGCCATGCGCATCGGGTCACGCAGCCCCAGGGAGGAGCGGGACTCGGACGACCTGGGGCGGTTCGGGCTGGGTCTGAAGACGGCCTCGATCTCACAGGCTCGATCGCTGACCGTCGCCACCCGCACCGTGTCATCGGGATCTCCGAGTATCAGGCGGTGGGATCTGGACCATCTGGCGTCCGTGGGTGAGTGGCAGCTGCTCAGGCCTACTGCAGAGGAGTTGGGGGAGGATGTCCCGGCGCTGAACGAACTCCCGCACGGAACCCTGGTGATCTGGGAGAAGCCGGATCGGATGGTGGGGGATGTTGGTCCCGATGATGAACGTGCGAGGCGGCAGTTCCTGCAGGTCCTCGAGGCTGTGGAGAACCACATCGCCATGGTGTTCCACCGTCTGATGACGGGCCGGGGAGCCGTGTCCATCTGGCTCAATGGTCAGAGGGTCACTCCGTGGGATCCGTTCCTGACGATGGGGGATGCGACGCAGGATATGGGATCAGAATCCCTGGGACGCGACGGCGAGGTGGTTGTGAACCCATACGTTCTTCCGCATCATTCGCGGCTGACCTCGGAGCAGCACCGGTTGGCGGGGGGCCCGGCCGGATGGAACGCCCAGCAGGGATTCTATGTGTACCGGAACCGGCGGCTCCTACTGCCCGGCGACTGGCTGGGATTGGAGTTCCAGAAGGAGGAACACTACAAGCTGGCCCGGATACTGGTGGACCTGCCCAACTCGTCGGACGAAGATTGGGACATAGATGTCAGGAAGAGTCGGGCGCGTCCCCCGCTGAGGTTCAGGGACGACCTGTTGAGGATTGCCCGGGCGACGCGCCGCGTGCCGTCGAGGTGTACAGGCATCGCGGCAAGACCTAGGCGCGCAGTTCGCGCAGCGCCCCGACCTTTCGTGTGGCTGCGACGCACGAGGGGTGGGAGGGTGTCCTATGTCGTCAACCGGGGACACCCGCTGGTGAGCGGCGCCCTGAATTCCACCTCCATCAACGCTAGGCAGTTGCGGCTGATCCTGCGGCTGATCGAGGAGTACGTGCCCGTTCAGCAGATCTGGGTGGACATGGCCGAGGGTGATGAAACGCAGAGTCAGCCGTTTGAGTCAGCTGCGGAGCCAGAGATAGTGGCATTGATCAGGGCGGCCTACGAAGCGCTGATCAACTCCGGGTCAACCCATGAGGAAGCATTGGCGCGTTTGGTGAGGACCGAGATCATCGGGGACCGGTTCGAACTGGTGGAGGCAACGGTCCGGGAACTCGTGGAGGGGACGAGAGTTGAGTGACTTCGAAAGGGCTAGGAACATGGCGCTCGGCCTGCTCGACGGAGCGACGCTCCTGATGAGGCCAGGGTCAGGCAGATGGCGGACGATCTCGGTGCAGGCCATCACCATGACCACGCCTGGTGCGGAGGTGGACGTCGAGCGCTGATACGTGAACTCGAGGCCAATCTCAACGTGCTGGTGGGAGCCGCATCCACGCTGACCGATGAGCAGAGTGACCACCTTCCCTGGCTGCCGGAACGGCGGGGCTCGATCGAGTGGAGGCTGGCAGGCGCTACCGGCGATTCCTGCAGGAGCAGAGGGGATGGGCGCTGCCGACGCTGCGAGTTCGGACGATCTCACGGACCGGATCTCGCCCTGATGGAGGATCCCTGCAGACCGGGAACGTGGGATCGCCGCGGGATGGTGGTGGGAGAGGTGCAGTCCGGAAAGACCTCCAACTACATCGAGCTGGCCTGCAAGGCGGTGGATGCCGGTTACAGGTTCGTGGTGGTGCTGACCGGGGTCGACCAACAGTCTCCGGGCGCAGACGCAGCTGCGCTTCGATGAGGGCTTTCTGGGGTGGGACACCAGGCTGAACCTGCAGCTGGGCAGCAGCAACAGGCGTGTCGGAGTGGGTGCCCTGCTGGGAGAATCCCTGTACGTGCGATATCCTCCGACCAATGCGAGTGAGAACGGCGATTTCAGACCTCCGGGTGGCCAACCACTACAACATCCGGCTGGGCGGAGATCCGGTGATCATGGTGGTCAAGAAGAACGGCTCGGTGCTCCGCAACCTGACCCGCTGGGCGCGATCGGTGGGGCAGGGGGGAACGGATGCCCCGATCCCCAACACGCCGCTGCTGGTGATCGACGATGAGGCCGACTACGCCTCGGTGAACACCCGACCGGTTGGCGACCAGGGGATGATGAGGACCCCACGGTGATCAACGGGCGCATCAGGGAACTGCTCAACACCTTCGACAGCGGGTCTACGTGGGGTACACGGCCACGCCCTTCGCCAACATCTTCATCTTTCCCGACCAGAGACCGACGACCACGGACGGGACCTATTTCCCCGCGACTTCCTGGTGAACCTCCCGGTGCCCAGCAATCACGTGGGACCGACGAGGGTGTTCGGCCTTCCGGAGGATCCTGACGACGACGAGGAGCACCCGGGATCCGCTGCCCCTGATACGGATCGTCGATGATCACCATGAGCACATTCCCGATCGCCACCGGCCGGACACAGGGTGGATGCGCTGCCCGGATCGCTCCATGAGGCGCTGCGCGCGTTCATCCTGACCTGCGCGGCCCGTTCGGCACGCGGTGGTGGCGGCCACCACAACTCCATGCTGATCCACGTCACCAGATTCGTCGGAGTTCAGAGCAGCATCGCCGATCTGGTCAGGGATGAACTGAGGGATCTGCAGAACCGCATCAGGTATGGCGACGGCGACTCCGCCGTGCCCCATCATGGACGAGCTGCGCGCCTTGTGGTCGAACGACTTCGCCCCGACGTCGGCGGAGACGCGGGAGCGGTATCCGGACCTGACCCGGGAGTGTGGGATGGTGTCCTGGGATGGTGTTCGGTCTCAACTGCTGGATTCCTCGCAGAGGATCGAGGTCCGGGTGATCAACGGCTACGCCCGGGAGGCGCTGGACTACTGGGACCACCCGGATGGGATGAGTGTGATCGCCATCGGGGGGACAAACTCTCGCGCGGCCTGACGCTGGAGGGCCTGTCGGTCAGCTACTACCTGCGCACCTCCCGTATGTACGACACCCTGCTGCAGATGGGAAGGTGGTTCGGATACCGGCCCGGCTATGTGGACCTCTGCCGCCTGTACACCTCCGAGGAGCTCCGGGAGTCCTACGAACACATCACCATGGCCACTGAGGAGCTGCGGCAGGAGTTCGATCAGATGGCGGCCCGCGGCATGTCCCCCAGGGAGTTCGGTCTGAGGGTCCGCAGTCACCCGGCGGGGTCTGATGATCACCTCTGCCGGCAAGATGCGTAACGGCACCCGTATGACGGTCTCCTACACCGGGGACATCAGCGAGACCATCTCCTTCGACAGGGACCCGGTGGTCAACCGCCGGAATCACGCGCGATTTGATGCCTTCATACGTTCGCTGGGCTCGGTTCAAGTGAACCCGTCGGGAAACCACGTCTGGCACGAAGTGGCCGGAGGCCGCATCGCGGACCTCATGGAGGAACTCACGGTGCATCCGGGTTCGCGCAAGGCGCGAGGAGATCATCTGGCGAGATACATCAGAGGGCAGAACGGCAGGAGGGCGTTGCGAGACTGGACCGTGGCGTTAATATCCAATCCGGGGGAGAGAACGGTGGAACTGGGAGGCCTGTCTGTCCGACCGGTTCGTCGGACGGAGCATCTCGCCGACCACCCGGATGCGGCAACGGTTTATCGCATCCGCCGTCTGGTCAGCCCGACGGACGAGATGATCGACCTGACCGACGACCAGCGTGGGCGGGCTCTGGATATGACGGTCCGGCAGTACGAGGATGATCCTACGGGCAACCGGCACAGGCGCGAACCCACCAGGCCCAGCGGTCCCAACATCAGAAGGGTTCGTGACCATCGGCGGGGCCTGCTCCTCATCTACCCCCTGCAACAGGGAGATGAAGACGGTCTGCCCTTCGTGGGTTTCGCCGCAAGTTTCCCTCACGCCGTGGATGACACGCCGGTGGATTACGTGGTGAACACGGTGTACTGGCAGGAGGAGCTGGGCATTTGAACTTGGCGGAGACATGGAGTTACCTGGAGGACGACGTCGGTACCGCCGGGGTTTCCGGTAGGGTGCAGCGGCGCATACTTCCACGGGGACGTCGCAACCTCTTCCTTGCACTGGAGGTTCCCTCGGGTAATCGGATGATGATTCTCAGGGTCTCACCGGGTTCTTTGGAGGGGGCTACCATGCCGCCCGATTCCCGCGGGTTGGTCCTAAGACTATCGCATCGCGGGGATCCGGGAGCGGAGACCGACGTCGAGCTGCTGCTGACAGATGCTCAGCACCGGGACATATTTGATCTGCTGGTGCGCGACCTCGTGGAGGCGGCGGAGCAACCGGAGGGTGAGGCATTCGGCGTGACACGACTGCTGTCACGACTATCGGACTGGCAGCATCTGCTGCGCAGGCTATCGCCACGCGGGCTGTCCACCGAGGCGCAGCTGGGTCTCTGGGGTGAGCTGTGGGTGTTGCGGGAGGTTCTCGCACCGGTCATCGGGGTTGGGGATGCCATCAGGGCCTGGCGGGGTCCAATGGGAGCCGACCAGGACTTCCAGATGGGTGCGCTGTGCATGGAGGTGAAGACGAGTGCAGCGCATGGTCTGGATCGGATACCGGTCGCCAGCGAGAGGCAGCTCGAGGTACCGGAGGACGTGTCCCTCGTGCTCGTGGGGTTGTCTGTCGACGCACGGGTGAGCCGCGGCGAAACCCTCGGCGATATGATTCGGACGATTCGGTCCGTTGCGGCCGGAGCGGGATGCCTGTCCATGCTGGATGACCGGCTTGAGGGCAGTGGGTGCCATGCCGAGGGTACCGATCTTGACGGGCAGATGGGATACTCGGTCCGGTCGTTGGAACCCTTCCTCGTTGAAGAGGGCTTTCCGAGGCTGGTGTCCGCCGACCTTCCCGTCGGCATCAGCGATGTCAGATACCGGGTCTCACTGGCCTCCTGCCGCTCTCACCTGATGAACGAGCAGAGCCTGAATGAACTTCTGAGGGATATCCCATGACGGACCAACATTCGATCGACGCGTTCTCCGAGAACACGAAGCAGGATGTCCTCGCGCTCGCGGAGACCGAGGTTGATGGCATCATGCTGGCCGATGCGTTCACCCAGTACGCCTTCGACATGCTGTCCGATGCCGGTGAATTCGACGATCCGCTGGTGTGCTATCACCGTTCCAGGGGAATGGAGGTCAGCGGGTACCTGCTGGACGAGGACGAGGGGAGACTGGATGTGTTCCTCAGCATCCACACCAACTCGACTCCACCGGAGACCGTGACCAGACAGCAGGTGGACGTGGCGTTCAGGCGCCTGGGCACATTCACCGAATGGTGTCTGAGCGGCGGTTTCGCGGAACTGGAGGAATCCTCTCCCGTTTTCGACATGGCCTCGCACATCCACAGCTTCCGCGAGGGCCTGACACGCGTCGGACTCTGCGTGATCACGGACGGACGGACGACGGTCGAAACACTGCCGCAGGACGTTCTGGAAGGCATTCCGGCGAGCAGGTCGCTGTGGGACGTCGTGAGGCTCCATCGGTTGAGCACATCCGGCCGTCGGAGGGAGGCCATCTCAATAGACCTGCGAGAGAGATGCGGCGGGCCGCTCCCGTGTCTTCAGGCGGAAACCACGCAGGAGGGGTATCGGGCATTTCTCACCCTGGTCCCCGGAGATCTGCTCAGGGGGATATACGCCGACTACGGAACCCGTCTGCTTCAGCGGAACGTCAGGTCGTTCCTGCAGGCCAGGGGGAAGGTGAATAGTGGAATTCGGGACACCATCATTGGAGAGCCCGAGCGCTTCCTGGCGTACAACAACGGCATCACACTCACGGCGGAATCGGTCGAATTATGCACCGACCCGGGGATGACCGCGATCACGAGACTGGATGGGCTCCAGATCGTGAACGGTGGTCAGACCACCGCGTCGCTCCTGGCCACGGGACGCGGACGTGCCGATCTCTCACAGGTGTACGTGGCTGCGAAGCTGATCGAGATACGGTCCGGAGACTCCCACGACGAATTGGTCAGGAGCGTCTCCCGTTACGCCAACTCGCAGAATCGGATTTCCGAGGCTGATTTCTCGGCCAACGATCCCTTCCACGTGGGGATCGAGGAACTCTCACGAACCACCTGGGCGTCCCCCGCTGCCGGAACCCAGCGGGAGACCCGATGGTTCTACGAGCGTGCTCGAGGGCAGTACCAGGTGGCGAGGGCCGCGGAGACCACGACAGCACGGCGCAGGATGTTCTCCATTGTGCATCCCACCAAACAGCGGTTCACCAAGACTGACCTGGCCAAGTTCGAGAACACATGGGACCAGTTGCCCCATATCGTCAGCAGGGGAGCCCAGAAGAACTTCTCAGATTTCACGATACGCTTGGATGAGCGTGGTCGTGTTGAGCCGGACCGGACGTATTTCGAGCGACTGGTGGCCAAGGCAATTCTGTTCAGGGATACCGAACGAATCGTGCAGCGACAGAACTTCGGAGGTTACCGTGCGAACATCGTGACCTACACGATAGCGCTCCTGTGCAACGCCATTGATCGGCGTTTGGATCTCGAGCGGATCTGGAGGGAACAGGCCTCGGGTGAGACATTGGAGAGGGTGATCGGGGAGCTCTCTCATCAGGTGCATGCGATCATCACCCATCCGCCCAACGGTAGAAACATCACCGAATGGTGTAAGAGCGAAGCCTGCTGGGATACCGTGCGCGACAGGGCAGCAACCTCCGCGGTCGCAGGGCTCGGGGGCGAAGTGATGAGCGCAGATGCCGTGCGTCGCGAGAACCGCCGCAACCTGTCGGATTTGCCGGACGAATATGTCGAGAATATGCGACGGGTGGTGGAGATCAATTCGGAGGGATGGAGACTGCTCGCGGATTGGGGTGCCCAGACCCATGCGCTGGACGTCTCCGAGCGGCAGCTGGCGTCCCGGATAGCCAGGGTCCTGCAGTCGGGACGTACCATCAACAGTGCGGATGCCCGACGTGCCGTGGAGATCATCGAACGGGCCGATCAGATGGGATACCGGGCGGTGGCCTGAAATGATGAGCGGTGACCGCCGATGAACACGACCATCACACCGGTCGACGGGTACAGGCTTCCCACACAGCGCGGCGAGAGGGTCAGACTGCCGCAACACCCACTGTCGCCCGATCCCAATGATCTTGAAGCCGTCCGCTCGTGGGTGAAGGGTAGGCCAAAACCGTGGGCGATTGACCTATTCAGCGGTGCCGGCGGTCTGAGCCTGGGGTTGGAGGAGGCCGGATTCTCGGTGGTGGCCGCGGCGGACGCGGACCCGGTGGCCATGGAGACCCATGCCGCCAATATCCAGGGTTTGACCTGGGTGGGAGATCTCGGCAATCCCGATGATTTCCTCACTCAGCTGAAGGAGTGGGGCATAGACCGTGTGGATCTGCTGGCTGGTGGACCTCCGTGTCAGCCCTTCTCGCGTGCCGGCACATCAAAGATCGGCCATCTGGTGCGTTCGGGAGTTCGCAGCTCGTACGATGGACGAGCCGACCTCTGGCGGAGCTTCTTTGTGGTCGTGGATCGGCTGGAACCCAAGGCGGTTCTATTCGAGAATGTTCCCGACTTCGCCGCCGCACAGGGTGGGGCTCTGTTGATAGCGCTGGTCGATGAGCTCAGGGCGCGTGATTATGATGTCTATGTCCGCATTCTGGAGGCCTGGAGGTACGGAGTGCCCCAGCACCGCTCGCGTCTGTTCGTGGTGGGCGTTTCCTCTGGACTGCATTTCGAGTGGCCGGAGGGAGATGTGGAAGATGTCACTCTCTGGGATGCCATAGGCGATCTGCCGGTTGTGGAGGCGAACATCAGGGATGAGGTTCAAAGGTACGTGGGCCTCCCTGAATCAGAGCTTGCCAATAGGCTTCGGCGGGATCTCCCCGACGAAGAAGCAGGGATGGTGCGAGACCATATCACGCGGGCGGTGCGCCAGGACGATGCCGAGATATATCAGGGGATGAAACAGGGTGCCGATTACCTCGATGTGCCCGAGCATCTCAGGAGGTACCGGGCAGATATCTTCAACGACAAGTACCACAGGCTCTCCTGCGACGAACTGTCCAGAACAATCACCGCCCACATAGCGAAGGACGGCTACTGGTACATCCATCCCAAGCAGGATCGCACGTTGTCGATCCGGGAGGCCGCCAGAATACAGACCTTCCCGGACCGGTTCCGCTTCTCAGGACATCCGTCGAGTAGGTACCGGCAGATCGGCAATGCCGTACCGCCCATGCTGGCGTCGGCCATGGGCTCGTGTGTGAGGGTCGCTCTTCAGCGTGGATCGTTTGATGAGGAAATCCCGCTCCAACCCCGCCCATGTTCAACCGGATTCCGGGAAGATTTACTGGCTTGGTTTGAGGCAAACAAGAGGCGCTTCGCTTGGCGGGACCGTGAACTGAGACCGTGGCAGGTCCTGATGTTGGAGATGTGCCTCCACCGGACCCGGGCGGAGCAGGTTGATGAAATCGCGGAGCATTTGATCTCATACGCCGAGACACCCTCCAGGTTTCTTTCGAATATCAAAGTGCTCGAACCGGAGTTGGATACGCTGGGTCTCCAGTGGCGCATCGACAATTTGTCCGCTGCCGCGACTCACGTCAGGGATGGATTGAAGGGGCAGGTTCCCGACAGTCGGCGGGAGCTGATGGCAATACCCGGGGTGGGGGACTACATCGCTTCTGCCGTGCTCTGCTTCGCGTTCGGGCGCTCCACTGTACTGATTGACACGAATACCCGTCGCATAGCACGGCGTGTCTTTGGAGGGGACGACAGGTATCCCGATTGGCTTGCGCGATTGCACCTCCACGAATTGGCGGGCGGCGGTGGATCTGATATCGAATGGAATCAGGCACTCCTGGATCTGGGTGCATTGGTTTGCAGTGCGCGTGCCCCCAAGTGCCAAGAGTGTCCTGTCAGCACGCACTGCGCACATGGTACTGGGGGTTCTGATGGTTCGGCAGACTGATTTTCAAAAGGCGGATGGATCAGACTCGGCCTGACATACGCATACCAGAGGCGGTGGAGCACTCCGGCCAAGGGCCCGTATCCTTCGGATATTGGGGATGAGCTGATCAGCAGTGAAACGGTCGCAGTTACCGAGTTCGTCAAAAATCCCTATGATGAAGATGCCGCCAGAGTCGTGATCAGATTCCACGGTCCACTCGAAATCGGCAAGGGATTCATCGAGGTTATCGACAACGGACACGGTATGAGCTTTGAAACCATCAAATCGACATGGATGGAGCCGGCAACTCTGAGTCGAAAAAGCGAACCACATAGCAGAAGCAGAGCCCGTCGCGTGCTTGGCGAGAAGGGCATCGGTAGGTTCGCTACGTCACGACTAGTGCTCAGTCAATCTTGGAATTGAAGGGATAGAGGCGATGCAGTTTGGTTCGGGCATCCTGGGTGCTGAAGCTCCAGTTGATGGTGGCCCCGGCCGCGTTGCGTTCGGCTTCATAGGCGTTGATTGCTCGTTGCAAGCCGGGTTCGTCGGGATTGCGCCCTTGCAGACAGGCTCGGGTCAACACGCTGAACTCAATCTCGGCCATGTTCAGCCAACTGGCGTGTTTGGGGGTGTGGTGAAACTCGAGGCGTTTGACGATGCGCCGCGCCTCGGCGGCTGGGAAGGTCTCGTAGAGGGAGGCCATGCGGTGGGTGTTGAGATTGTCGAGGGCCACGCGGACCACTGGGGCACTGGGATAGGCCACATCCACCAGCCACTGCATTTGATGGGCGAAGTCCTGCATGGTGCGGCGCTCCGTAATCGCCACGTGGCGCCAGCCCGCCAAAGGCTCACAGGTCAGGAACAGGTTGCGGGTGCCCGCCCGACGATACTCGTAATCCTGCGATACTCGTAATCCTGGCGTCGCGGGCGTCCCGGCTGGGCCGGAATGGGTGGCCTGGTGTCGGCCAACAGTTGGGTGGAGGTCTCGTCAAAGCACACGACCGGGCGGTCAGGGTCGTAGGGTTCGGCATACCGGTCCAGCACGTCCTCCATGGCGGCCACGAACTCCCCGCCTACCTTGGGGATGCACCACTGCTGCTTCCGCCACGGTTTGAGGACGTTTTTTTGAGCTTGAGGCGCACTGTCTCGTACGACAGGCTCTCCACCAACCCCAACTCCACCACTTTGTCGGCCAGCAACTGCAAGGTCCAGTGGTCGTGGCCTTCCGGCGCCGGAGTGCACGCCAGGGCAATCAGGTGGGCTTCGCCTCGATCGTCCAGCTTGCGGAAACGGTTGGCCTGGACCCGATCCTGCAACACGCCGTCCAAGCCCTCGTCGGCGTACCGCCGCTTGATGCGGTACACCGTGCCTTCCCCCACCTCCAGGGCCGCCGCTACCTGTGGGGCTTTCCATCCCTCGTCTATCTTGAGCAGGATGCGGGCGCGGGCAACTATCCTGGCCGAACTCTTGCCGCTGCGGATCAGCCGGTTCAGCCCTTTCCGTTCCTCGGTGCTCAACTGTATCGTGTATCGGTTCCCAGCCATGGCTGCTGCACCTCCCCGCAATCCAATGTTGCAGTCAGCATAGCAACTCCATGGCTTATGCCTCAAGTTCTATTAATTCTAGTTTGAGGCAGTACTAGCCGACTATCTGGATGTCGTTACCCGAGACCAGTTAGCGGATTGGGAAACCCATGTTTTCTTTGACTGGTCTCAGTTCTTGGAACACTCGTTGATGGTTAGGACCTCATTCGTCGACGAATAGCCCAAAACAAACGCCGGAAATAATCCCCGGAGACAACGAGATAATTCATGATTCCCTTCGAACCGTCTGAAATCTCCAGCTGGGCAAACCGGTCCGACGCCAACCATCGGCTGCCGGAACTCATTCGGGGTTTGATCCTGGCAACAGTGCCCGAACTGTCCCGTTTGGATATGCCCAGCGGCAGCGCGGTCTGGCTGTCCGGCTGGGATGGACTGCTCACGGCGGAGACAGGGAACGCCTGGGTGCCGAAAGGCAGCTCGGCCTGGGAACTGAGCTGCCGCGGCGATATCGGCGCCAAGGCAAACGAGGACTACCGCAAACGGACCGATCCGCCCCAGGGCGTCCCCGACGCAACGGCCACGTTCGTGTTCGTTACGCCCCGCCAATGGTCCTCCAAGGACCATTGGGTAGAACAACGCCGCGCTGAAGGCAAATGGGCTGACGTGCTCGCTTATGATGCCAACAACCTGATCGCTTGGCTCGCCCAGGCTCCGGCTGTAGCCGAATGGTTCGCGGGCGTTATCGGCAAACTACCCTCTGATGGATACACCACCGTGGATGAGTGGTGGGAAAACTGGGCCACTGTGGCAGAGCCCAGCATCAGTCCGGCATTGGTGGTCGCCGGCCGTCAGGAGAGCACGGACAGATTGTCGGGATGGATCCAGCAAACGCCATCCGCTTACTACGTGCGGGCGCAGACAAGGGAAGAAGCTATTGCGTTCGTGGCAGCATCCGCGCGAAACAGCGACGATGCTTGGGGAGCCGCCCTGCTCACCAGATCTCTCATTGTGAAGTCTGAGGACGCCTGGAACAGTTTGGTGAGACACACGTCGCCGCTGGTACTGATTCGCGCTTTTGACGGCAACGCATCTTCGCAGGCCGCTACCGTCCGTGGGCACCATGTAATCACGCCGCTACACGCAATCGAAGTGCCCAGAGGCAACGGCGTTCAACTACCCTTGCTCGGGCGCGACGAAACGGTATCGACGCTTACCGAAATGGGCTTGAGCGAAACAGAGGCGCGTGCGCTGGTCAGGAAAACCGCCCGTAGCCTCCCGATAATACGCCGGTTCCTGATTGAAGAAGCGGGTGGACCACCCCCTGGTTGGTCCTCTGTGGAACCGCAAAGCCTGCTGCCGTCACTGACGTTGATCGGCCAGTGGGATGAAGCAAGCGAAAGCGACAGGGAGACCGTAGCCAAAATTGCTGCACGACCATACGAAGAGGTTGCCCGTGAGGCCACGGCCCTGGCACAAATTGAAGACAGCCCTCTGATGAAAGTTGGCAGCAGGTGGCGATTCCTGTCCCATCAGGAGGCGTGGCACCTGCTCGCGCCACGCCTCACGACGGCCGACGTTGAGCGGTTCGCGGAGGAGGCGGTGCTTGTTTTGGAGGCCGAATCCACCGAGTACGAATTGCCTGTTGGAGAAAGGCATCTGGCCGGAATTCAGGGTAAGGGCGTCCCTCACAGTCCCACGCTACGCGAGGGGGTCGTCCGTACTCTCGCTCTGATGGGTAATCAAGGGGACCGTGCCCAGAACGTCGAGGATGTACCGTACCGCCCGACAATGGTGCTCAGGCGTGTTTTAGCCGAAGACAAGGGTTGGGAAATCTGGGCGACTCTCAGAAGGGACCTCGCGACACTGGCGGAGGCCGACCCAGAAACCGTGTTGCAAGCTATCGAACGACGTTTGTCCGCAACGCCAAATTCTTTTGAAGACCTGTTCCAGCAGGAAGGCGACCCGCTGTTTGGCGGTGCCCAACATACGGGCCTTCGGTGGGCACTCGAAAGGTTGGCGTGGGCGCCGGAGTATTTCTCCAGGGTGGCGGTGATTCTCGCACGTTTGGGGCGAACGGACCCCGGCGGACGCGTTTCCAACCGGCCGGCCGAAAGTCTCAAAACGATGTTCATGCCGTGGTTCCGAATGTCGGAGGTCTCAGACCCACGGCGCTTGGAGACGCTGGGCGCACTGCTGACCAGGGTTCCTCAAGAGGGTTGGAAGGCTTTGGCCAATGCTTTTCCATCGGGGCAGGTCTTTGCTGTCGGTCGGGAACCGCCATTGTTGCGTCCCTGGGGCCAAGATGGCATACCACGACCGAACTGGCAGGAAATCCGCGCCGCGGTCGCGGGGATGGAAAGCCTGTTGCTGGAGCACGTTGGGGATGACGCTGAAAGGTGGAAGGATGTCGTCGGGTTGATATCCAGCCTTTCCCCCGACAGTCGGCAGCAAGCGATAATGCTGATGACGCAAAGGGCCGACATCATCAAGCAACACGCAAACTCTGCCGACCTGTGGACGGAGCTGCGAACGCAACTGAGCCGACACCGCAGCTATCCAGATGCCACATGGGCCATCCCTGAAGCAGAGCTGACCCTCCTCTCAGCCATCTATGACGAATTGACACCCGACGACCCCGCCACGGCACACGGTTGGCTTTTTAGTGGATGGGCTGACCTGCCTGATGGCAATGACCGTGGCGATTTAGAGTCGCACCATGCGCATCTTGACGCTGCCCGCCAGTCCGCGATCGCGTCCGCATACGGAAACGGCGGCCCTGAAGCAATCCTTTCCATCGCAGAATCTGCGGAACAGCCGGGTGAGGTGGGCCGAGCTTTCTTCATTGGGGTTGGTGCTGAGCCTGTTCTCGAACTTGCCTTGAAGCATGCGGATTCGGAGGAAGGGCGTTACCGGCTGATGGCCCGGGGCATATTCTGGGCGCTTTTCCATCAACGCGGTTGGCCAGCCTTGGATGACTTGCTCGAACGAGCTAAGGTGGCCGATGTCCCGCCTCAAGCGTTGGCGAATGTGTTTCTGGCCGCGCCGGCAGACCGGGAAACCTGGTTACGACTGTCCGAACAGAAATCGGAAGTACAGAGATGCTATTGGGAGTTGATGTATCCCTGGGCCGTATCGCGGGAAGACGAAGCGGATGTAGCTTTCGTGGCGCTCAAACTCTTGGAATCTCATCGTGCTCCCGCGGTAGCTGATTGGATAGCACATCAACCGGTCCACCGCGAAATCGTGATACGCACACTTGAGCAGATGCCGGCTGACTTGATGGGCGCCTCAGGGCTGGAGGCGCGTTCGAACTGGTCCATCTACGACATCACCAGCCTGCTTGAAAAGCTGGACGAGTCCGAGGCGGTGGACGACGGCACGATTGCCCACCTCGAGTTGCCGTTTATCTCTACGTTGGCTCACGATTCGCGGCGCGACTTGGCCTTGCACCGCGAAATCAGTAGAGATCCCGCGCTCTTCGCCGACTTGATTACCCAAATGTGCCGACGCGATGACGGGCGGAGCGACGACGCGGTCAATGAACAAGCGGCGTGGGTAGCTGGAAACATCCTTGCGCCGATCATGATGGGGCAGGGCATCGTTCCGGGCAGGACGAAAGACTGCGTAGTGGATTCCAAGGCGCTCACCGCTTGGGTCAACGAAGGGAGACGTCTTTGCGCAGAGAGAGGACGTGGTGAGATCGGAGACGATTTCATCGGTCAATTGCTGTCCAAAGCCCCTGTTGGAGACGACGGGCTATGGCCCTGTGAGCCAGTCCGTGAATTGCTGGAGCAGTTCGCCTCACATAATATGGGAAACGGATTTGCTGTGGGGACTCATAATCGCAGGGGCGTGACGATTCGGGGCGTTTTCGACGGAGGCGGCCAAGAGCGAACGCTGGTCGAAGAATACGGGAGACAGGCAAACGAAATTGCGGCGCGATGGCCGAACACAGCGGGCCTGTTGCGGCGTATAGCAGAATCATACGAACGCGAAGCGCAATGGCACGACCGCGACGCTGCGGAGCGAGACTTGTTTGGATTCTAACCGTTGCTCTTGACAGCACCTATAAGACTCGGCGGACCTCTACTACAATCCTACTGGCCGACCTGCCAGAATATCTGGAGTTCGCGACTGAATGTTGGGACGCGAACCCAGTGCCTGGTACATGCAAATCGGAACCGTGACCGGTTAAAGATACCGCAGCGCCGATCCGGCGGACTCGCCGCGGGTGTAGCGGCCGACCATGCCGCCGCCCTCTTTCCAGCGGCCCTGGCGTTCGATCTCGTGGGTGGGCGCCCCATTTTGAGCCATGCGTCGGGCCATGCCGACTCGTCCGCTGTGGCCGCTGAAGAACTCCCAATCCGCCAGCCCCGCGGCCTTGGCGATGGCCTTCACCCGCCGGGCGATCTGCGACTCCGAAAGTCCGAACACTTTCACATTGCCACCAACACCGTCCTGCCGGACGGCGTCCAGCGCTTTCATGGCGGTAGGGGTGATGGCCACCACGGCGCCCTGGGCTTCGGCGTCGGTCTTGGAGCGGATCACGGTGATGCGGCCGCTGCCGTCGTCCCAGAGCTGGATGTCGCCCCAGGTGAGGGCGGCGGCTTCCGAACGTCGCAACCCGCCGTCGGACAGCACCGCCACCAGGGCGAGGTCGAAACGGGCGCGCTCGGCCGCCTGGGCTGGCGTCTCAATACCGCGGCCGCGCTTGCGGGGCTGCACCGCAGTGAGCCGTATGACGGCCAGCACGTCGGCGGTGAGGGCGCCGGCCTGGCGCTGGGGTTTTCCCAAACGCCGCGCCATTCCTTTCAGAGAGGCGCGCACGCCGCGGTCCTTGCAAGGGGAGTCGTGCCCCGCCCACTCGTGGGCCTTGGCGACGGCGGACGCGGCCAGCCGCAACGTCGCGACGGCGGCGCCCGAACCCGCCCGGGCGGCCAGGTAGCGGGCCACGGTGAGGGGCTGGGCTGGCAGAGACGTGAGTCCGACTTCGGCGCACCATTCGTCGAAAAGCCTCCACTGGACGCCGTAGGCGCGGCGAGTGTTGTCGGCGAGGACCGCTTCCAGGGCGTCGGCCACGCCCCGGTCGGCGGCGCGGAGCTCGGGGAGGGACGCGGGCTCAAGGGGGACGATCTGGGTGCCGACGGCGGTGGTCATGAGGGGGGTCTCCGGAGGGGTTGATTTCGGGGCATAAAAGATGCGCGATAATGGTAATTATCGCGCGGCGAACGGGCGCGCGCAAGCAAGAGTTTCGGACCCTCTATCCCGGCCGGTTCGGAACCGCGAATGCTCCTTGAGGCGGGGCGCCAGCACGCACGCCCCGCTGCGGCCGCAGCCAACGCGACGCCGGCAGCTCATACATTGCTATCGATATCAATGGTATCCAATCCATTCCAATGGTATCCATCGGCGATGGAATGGATAGTTATCCAAAGCAATGCACAGGATTACATGCCAATCACATCCATTGGCGGCCGGGGAGCGCAGGCCGGCGAGCTCCGGGCGGGAAAACGGTAAACGTACGCGGCACCCTCGCACTACAATTCGGAGACGCCACGAAGATCGCCCGGAGGTGAGACCATGCCCAGCTGCGTTGCCTGCGGCGCCGAACTGGAGCCGCCCGCCCGCGCTCCCCACACCGTCTACATGAAATCCCTGTACCGCATCGCCGGCCAGGACTACTGCCGCCACCACATCATCAAAGCCGTGGTGGCCGCTGGTCTCATCACCGAGGTCCGGGCCGGGGGTCCGGGCGCCGGCGGCATCGTCCCGCGGGATTGACCGTCCGTACCGCTGATGTACGCCATCACCCTACACCAGCCCTGGGCGTCGCTCATCGCCCTGGGGTTGAAGACCGTCGAAACCAGGTCCTGGCCGGCGCCGGAAAGACTGATCGGCCAGACCATCGCCGTTCATGCCGCCCAGCGGATGGCGAGGCGACCTGAAGCTCCAATCGAAGAGGCGCTGCTGGCAGGCGTGGGAAGTGATTGGCGCAGAACCATTCCCACTGGAGCCGTGCTGGCAACCGCCAGGCTGACCGGCCTGGCCCGGGTGGAGTGCGTGGATCTGGCGACCGGTCAGGCCGTGCATGACGGTCGCACCGAGGTGGGATACGCCGCGGATCTGGGCCAGACTCGGATCGACCCCTGGGGCGACTTCGGCCCGGGCCGCTGGCTGTGGTTCCTGGCCGACGTGAGGCCGCTGCCCGAACCGGTACCGGCCATCGGCCGTCAGTCATTCTGGCATTGGGATGTCGACGGCGGGTAGTTGTCGTTTCTGCGACGTGACGAGGCTCCCGGCTCCACCTTCCCAGCATTACAATGCCTGCCGGCGTGGCTTGACTGTAAAGGACGGAGAGAAAATGTACCGCGTGGGCGGCCCGATCGCCGATTCGGGTGTTGTTGTCCAGCGATTCTGTCAGTTTAAATGGAAAGCGACTTTGTCAGTCTGAGCGGTTGATGGCTGGTTGAAATGATCCGCTGACGCCACGGTTGATGGGGAGATTGGTCGGCTGGGTCAGGGAGCGGGCGTACTTACGGACAGTGTTGCGGTGTACGCCCAGTTGACGTGAGATCTCGCGCAGGGATAGACCCTGGGCCTGGGCCTGCTGCACCGCCTTCCAGAGGGCCAGCTGTCGCGGGGTGAGTTCCCGGCGGGATGGAGGTTCACTGTGATGGTTCTCGACCGCCGGTTCCTCGACGACGGGATCGGGCTCCAGGTTGGCCAGGTGTCGCAGCTGGGGTTGGCTGACGCGATGATTGCCCAGGCGTTTCACGATGCGGCCGATTTCTGGGTTGGGAGCCAGAGCGCCGTGGGAAGCGCGCAGTGCACCGGGTCGGGGCGGCGCTGGCCGGCAGGGGATGATCTCACCCTCATGGCGTACTTGGAGGCGGCCATCGGTGTGTTCGAGGACTTCCACCTGGACACCGGCGTAGCTGGGACGCTCCCGGCTGGGCAGCAGTTGCAGGGTGCGCCACTGGTACTGACCGTGTTGTCCCGAGCCACCTTGCGGGTGCGCTTGAAGCAGAGGATTTCGTCCAAGGGCCGCTTTCCGTGCCACGGGCGGTAGGCAGGCTCCGGCAGATCGGCCGGGACAGCAAACCATGTGTTATAGCGGGGGCAGGAAGTCCCTGAGCACGGCATTGGCCTGGTCTATGGTGCTGGCGCCGGCGAGACGCAGTTCGGTCACCAGCCGGTCCTGAAAAGTGCCGGCGGCACGTTCCACTCGGCCTTGGCCTGCGGCGAGCGGGCGAAGATCTGCTGGATGCCCAGCTCCACCAGGGCACGCTGAAGTGGGTGGCTTCCACCGGCGGCTGGACGTGCTGGTTTGCCGGAGAACTTTGAACACGCCGTGGCGGTCGCTGTAGAGGGCGGTGGGTACGCCCCAGCGTTCGATCAGTCCCCGCATCAGGATGAAGTATCCCCGAGTGTCCTCCTCGGACAGAACACCGCGTTGGCCCGGCCGATGGTGGCTGTCCAAACCGCCAGGAGCAGGGGTGAATTGGGGAGTCCTCGCCCAGCCACCGGTGGTGGAAAAGGAAGGAGAGACGGAAAAAGAAGACAGGATAAACAACCCCCCCCCCTGAGTGCATCCGTTGTCGCCGGACCCGATGCTGGGCCGCAACGTTTGCAGCGGGCGCTCGGGTGCCTTGCCTTGGTAGAAGCGCCGACACGGGGGCCGGCGGGTCGATGCCCTCCCGAGTCCCGGAGCAACTCGGTGAGGTGGGTTGTGGGTGGCGCCCAGGTAGGTGGTGCGGCCAACTGATCACCGCGCTTGCCTCATCGTCAGAAACAGCGTTGCGGGGTCGGCCAAGGCTCGGTTCCAGTGTGGACCAGTGCGGCGGGCGCGCCCTCCTTGCGATAGTCCGCCAGATGGGGTCTACTTGTTCGGTTGCCGGTTCCGCTGGTTTTGTTCCTGTCCGCGTAGCTGGTCGTCTGCTCACTACCCCTGTTGAGCGTTGCTCTCCTTCTGCTTTCTGTCAATTGGGTCAATGTTCACGCGGGGTAGTCTTTCGTTTCATGTCGTCATCTCGATTGACCAGTTAACTGCACGTGACGAGGCTCGTAGCTCCACGTCACCCGAGCGTTACAGTTTGCCGTGCCGCCTGGCTTACCTGACGTGACCGCAGACTACCTCTCTCGCGACGCCCTCCGCAGGTGCGGCCCTGCGGAGGGTTCGCCGCCTATGACGCTGAGGCGGACCGGGAGCCCATCCCGGGCGAGCGGGATGATCCGGCGCCGACGGGCGTCGGTCCCTCAACAGAGGGGGTAGGCCTGCCGGGAGCCCGCCGCCGCGTCGGCCAATCGCCGGTTGTAGCTCTCCAGGTCCCAGAGCAGGAGAACGCGGCTCCGCCGAGCGAGGCGCTCGATGCGCCGGTCGCCGTCCATGTCGAAGAGGGCCAAGGTGCCAAGGCTGACCAGGCGGGCGCCGGCTGCTTCAGCCGCCCGTGCAGGGCCTCACTGACCAGCAACGCCTCGGCCGTCGGCTGTTCCAGCGGTGACGGCGCCGGCTCGTGACCCGCACCGATATCGACATACCATTCCCCGTGCCTCAGGGAATACCGGCCGTATTTCGCCCTCACGCAGAAACGTCCGACGTCCCGAAGCCAGGTTACGAATACCGGCTCGGCTTTGTCGCCCTCCGTTCGCCAGTGGCGCAGCACGAAGGCGGGAGCCGTTGCCTTTGGCGAGGAAGACGGCCGTGGCCCAGTCCTCGGAGGCGTTTCCGCCGCCGGCGGAGATGGGGTGAGCTTGAGCTTGAGGTTGCATCGGTTTACTCCTTGTCGTCGCGCCCGGGAGGCGCGGGTTCTACGCATTGGGATTGATGAGGCTGGCGCCAGCTGCCACGGCTCCGAGCTGGTGGACCGGTTCTCGTTAGCTCAACCACAACAACCCGACAGAATGAGTTGCCTGGAGCGGCGACGGCGGGTGATCGTCGCCTTGCTTCTGTGCGGGGCGTCCTCGCCGCGGCGGCGTCACAATCTCGGAGCAGTCCGCTGACCCACCGAGCCACAACGCAGGGGGCATCATGGACGGGGCATCATGGTGAAAATGCGCATCGCGCTGGCGGGCAGCGACGCCGATGTGGTCGCGGCCCTGCGCCGCCGCATCAGAGGGCTCTCCGGTGCTGTTCCATCCGAAGCCGCCGCCGCACCGGAGAGGGCGCCAGTGCGGATCTCGCCGGAGCCGGACGTCACGGAGCTCGCCGCTCCGGCGCAACTGCTTCCGGTGCAGCAGCCCGCGGCCGTACCCTGGACGGAGACCTTGGACGCCGATCTCGTGGCCCGGGCGGTGCTCGACCAGGCCCTGGCGGGTCGGAGGCACGAGCGTTCACCGCGGGGCGCTGTCCCTTTGGTCAGCCATTAACTGGGTCAGCGAATATGCCCTTCCCATGAAGGACGTAACGTTGAACCAAAGAGAACATGCCCGAATCCGTGCTCAACTCCGTTTTGGAAAACCAAGTGACCACGGTCCAGGCCCCCGAGTTGCTGGGGGTGAGCGAACGACACGACCGGCGGATGCTGGCAGCGTATCGCTGAGACCGTGCCGCCGCGCTGGCCCGCGGCACCGGAGACCGCGGCGGAAGCCACCCAATTCACCCGGGCCTCGAAGGAACTGGGGATCCGCCAGATCTTCGCCCGCTCGCCCCAGGCCAAGGGTCGGGTCGAACGTATGGCGGAGACCTCCCAGTATCGGCTGGTAAGCGAACTGCGCCTGGCTGACCCCGGACCATGGACCAGGCCACTGCCGTGCTGTAGGACTTCCTGCCTCGTTGCAACGCCCCCTTCGCCGTACCACCCGTGCATCCGGATCCGGCCTAGCGTCCGGTGGCTCCCGACCGGTGCGTATCCGAAACCCGGTGCTTCAAGAACACCCGCAGGGTGGCTCGGGACAGCAGGGTGAAGTACCGCTGGTGGATTCTGCAACTGCTGCTGGACCAACGACGTCCCAGCTATGCCGGACTGCGGATGGAAGCGCTGGAACGACCCGACGGCGGTCGCATCGTCAGGTATGTGGGCCGCCGGGTGGTCGCCCAGGAACCGCCGCCAGGACGCTTTGCCCGTCCCAGCGCCGTGTTCGCCTTCGCCATGAGTTCCCGGCGCGCTCGGAGTCGGCGTGGTTGGCGGGCTGCCTTACCGAGTTAGGCGAATGGTGACGCCGGGATAACCACCCCTGATTTTTAGACGATTCCCGCACGAGAGGGGTACAGCCCCCGCCTTAGTCACAAACTTTAGCCAGGTCCGTCGTCGAGAATGGCTGAAATCGCGCGGATGACGGATGGCCGACTCTTTATCGATGGGAGCGATGTCGAGCGTAACTCATCCGATCGGCCAGCAGAAATGTTGTTACGAATATTTGCGATTGCAAAATAGGCTTTTTGTTCGTCGCAACGTGCCGGATCACCTCTCAATGTCAATTCAATATCACCGGAAACCGTCTCCTTATGATCTGATTTCATCGCAGTTAAAATGCCCAGTTTACATAATGACCGTTTGGCGAACCAAAGCGGATGTCAATCGGGTTTGACGTCACGCTAACTCTCGTGGATTGCTTGACGTTTGACGTCAGGCGTACTTACACTGGCTCTTAGAGGGTGTCTAAAAATGGGGAAGGCGGGCCAGTCTGCGCAGGGTGAGGCCGGTCATTGCGATGTAAATCCAGGTTTCGGTGGTTTCACACAATGCTTCGTAGTCCTTGCTCAACCGCCGTTGCAGGTTCAGCCAACCGAAGGTGCGCTCCACGACCCACCGCCGAGGCAGCACCTGGAAGGTATGCTGCTGTGCTGGGCGCCGCACCAACTCCAGGGTCCAGCCGCCCACCGTCCTGGCCCACTCTACCAATTTGCCGCCGTAGGCCCCATCAGCCCAGATCAGCTGTAGTCGAGGGAAACGGCCCAGCAGCCGGGTCAGTACCAACCGGGGCGCCGTCCCGGTCCTGATATCGGCAGGGTGCACTGACCACCGCCAGCGGCAGTCCCAGGGTATCCACCACGATGTGGCGCTTGCGGCCCTTCACCTTCTTGCCCGCGTCGTAGCCTCTGGGCCCCCTTTTTCCGTGGTCTTCACCGACTGACTGTCGATGATGGCCGCGCTGGGACTGGCCTGGCGACCCTGAGCCTGCCGCAGCTCGGCGTGCAGGACGCCATGTACCCGTTGCCAGGCGCCATCACGACGCCAGGTACGGAAGTAATGGAACACGATGCGCCACGGCGGCAGGTCGTGGGGCAGCATCCGCCAGGAGCACCCAGTGCGCAGCACGTAGCGGATGGCGTTGACGATCTCCCGCCGGGGGTAGGTGATGGGTCGGCCGCCCGGTTTGGGCGGTGGCAGCAATGGTTCCAGCAGTTGCCATTCTCGGTCGCTGAGGTCGCTGGGATAGGCTGGTCGTTTCATGCCCCCACGTTACGACCAACCCCCTTATCACGCCTGGATACCTCTACCCCAATTTCAACCTTTTTAGACATCCTCTAAGCCGAGCTTTACGGTCGGGTGGAGCGTAGTCTCTTTGCCGAGGTTGCGGCTGGCCGGTCGTCAGCGCCGTTTTCACCGGTTCCATGCCACTGTCACTGGGTGGACTCCGCTATACTGAGTGCCCTGGTATCCAAGGGCCGGGTAGCGGCTTACAAGCGGAATCACGCCCGAATTCTGCCGCTGAGCGATGAGACCCAGGCTGAATGACCCATGCGGGACCGGGATTGGTCGAAGTGGCACCCGGACTGGCGGGATTGGAGTTACAATACAACGCAAGAAGGCAGAGTATGGTCCCCAATTGGGGTCACGTCGGTCTGGTCTGCGACGACTTCTTCTTAGGCCACCCCATGGGCCGTTCCAAGGTGCCAAACTGCCGGTGTCACGGTCCTAGCCCAACCTGTGCTGCGGTGTTCAAACAGAAAGGAGTGAGCAGTGCCTTACGCCAACATAGACGGGGTGAACCTGTATTACGAGGAGTATGGCGCCGGCCCTACGGTCATGCTGACGCCGGGCGGACGGGTGGACCACAACGGCCTGCGTCCCATGGCTGCCCTGCTGTCGACCCATTGCCGTGTCATCATCCACGACCGCCGCAACTGCGGCAAGTCCGACGTGGTGATCGGTGGTGAGCTTTCCGAGCAGCACCTTTGGGCTGAGGAAATGGCGGCTCTGCTGAAATACCTGGGCGCTGCCCCGGCTTACCTGGCCGGAGGGTCCGCCGGTTCGCGCACTTCCCTGACGGTGGCGGTTCGGCACCCGGAGGTGGTCAAGGGCGTATTTGTTTGGGAAGTCTCCGGCGGGCCGAGGAGCGCTGAACTGATGTCCCCCGGCTACTACGGACAGTACATCGAGGCCGCCGAGCGGGGCGGGATGCCCGCCGTAGCCGCTACCGAGTTTTTCGAGCAGCGCATCCGGGACAACGCTGACAACAGGGAACGGATCCTTTCCATGGATCCCGAGGAGTTCTGTTCGGTGATGCGCTGCTGGCGGGACCAGTTCTCCCAATCCAACCCGGTGGGAGACCTAACTGAGGAGCAACTGGAGTCCATCACGTGCCCTGTGCTGGCCTTCGAGGGCAACACGCCGGACGACGTTCACCACAAGTCTGCCGCAGAGAACGTGAAGCGACTGGTACCCCACGCCGAGCTGCGCCCATCGGCGTGGACCCACGAGGAATGGGCGGTCATCGGGCAACACGACAACACCTTCCCAGGCATCGCCGCCACCAACCGCTACCACATGAAGTCCACTCTCTACGCCGCACAACTGCTGGAGTTCATCACCAGGGTCGAATCTCAACAGTCTTCAGCCGCGGCCTGACCGTATCCTGTGCAGACAAAAACGGAGGAACAAGATGGGAACCTTCAGACTTTACACTGGCGATGACGGCCAGTCCCACATTGAGACCATTGACCTGGACCAGACACCTGATTGGAAAAGCGCCCAGGCTGCCACCACCATCAGCTTCAGTGAAGGCCCGGCCGGTCGCTTCTCCGACTGGCACCCGGCGCCGCGCCGCCAGTTTGTCATTATCCTTTCCGGGCAACTGGAGATCGGCCTGGGCGACGGCTCCAAGCACGTATTCGGCCCCGGCGACGCCCGCCTGGTGGAGGATACCACCGGCCAAGGCCACACGACCGCTACACACGGCGACCAGGCTTGCGTCACCTGCACCATCCCCTTGGCCAACCAGTAACCAACGCTGCTCGAGCAGCAGCCCTAAGTTGGGAAGCCTGTCCGCATGGCATTGGTCACCACGGCTCGACCTCATTGCTCCGGTTACCGGGATGGGAGGAAGGCCGGCCGACGGAATCGATGCGGTCCCTCGTCGATTGTGCCGGCTTGGTTCCAGGATTGATGGACGCTCCGGAATTGGAGCCAGCCAATCTGACGGGCCGCTCCATCGGCGACTGGGCCTGGGCCACACGCAGCCTGAAGGCGGCCGCTCCTACTGTGAGTTCAAGTTCCGCGGCCCCGACCACCGGGTAATCGATATCAGCGGAGCGGGCTGGGTCGGCACCCAGAACATGCCTTCTTTCTTGTTCGGGATAGTACAACTCGCAAGGAGTGCGCCGGAAGTGACCCGCCGCGCAAGAACCGGCGTTGGGGTGGGAGCGTGCAGCCTGGAGCGCCGTCCCTGCCACCACAGACAGGTGAAGCAAAGACGCAACTGGAAGGCAAGGTCGCCCTGGTAACCGGAGGGGGCCGCGGATTGGGCCGCTCCGTGGCTTTGGCCTACGCTGGCGAGGGAGCCGATGTCGCCATCGTGGCCCGCACTCTTTCAGAGCCGGAGGCCGTCGGTTCAGAAATTCGCGCCCTCGGCCGCCGGGCCCACACAGTCAACGCTGAACTCACCATCAGCGAGGGTGCCAGCCCGGCTGCCCGGGAGACCGTCAGCGAAAGTGAAGCGCGTGTGGACGTACTGGGATGCGATCTCGGGCCAGCTGAGACCGGCGCTTGCAGCGCAACATCGGCTGGGGAAGCGAAGACGGCGACCCGATCCGGTTCAAGCTGTCATGCGGGTTGAGGCTCGGGGGGCGGCTTGAGCGGGGATCAGATCGCTGTTCCTGGGTGAGATTCCCAGGCGGAGTCGTCTTGCACCTTTGGGACGGCGGCGTGGTTCAGACCGCGTCTTCAGAGATGGCTGACGGCAGTTTGTAACCAAAGTCAACCATTTTTACAACGCTCTTTGCAACATCGGGACCAACGCCAACAGCTTCCGTTGGTGTACCACTGCAGACCGCCGAGTAGCGAAAATTCCTCTCCGTTATGATGGCTGCCCATTAGAGGACGCCGACGATGGGCAAATGTTGCTGGGGCATTGCGCGCGCGCCCGGGCGGATGTACCCTGATCGTGGTGCACGGGCCGGATTTGAACCGGCGTCACATGGGGTATCACGCCATTGCTCTACCAAACTGAGATACCGTGGCACCGCTCCATGCTAAGCCTAACGCGACGGAACGTGTCAAGCCGCGTCAGTTGGGCTCACGGTTGCCCTCGGTTCCGCTTAGGTCATGCTGGACGACTGACAGCGATATGGTGAGGCTGTCCATAATATCCGGTCTGGTGGCCTCGGTGGCACCGCGCTCGGCTGCCTTTTCCAGTGAGGATTGTTTTTCATCGGAGGGCGGAGTTGCCATCTGGACGATCACGACGATTTCATTGGCGTAGCTGTCGAAATAGGCTACGCTATCCTGTACACCGTCCTCGTTTAGCACCGCGAAATGCGCTCCGACTACCGCGTCCTCCACCTTCCGCCCGGTGAGCCCCAGGCCGGTTTGTACGCTGATTGCAACGCCTGGGTTTTCGGACTTGAAATTGTCGATGGCGTCCTGAGCGCCACCGGAGATTGAACCCGAGAACTCGATACGGGCCGACGATGCGCCAGTTATGGCAGCATCAACGAGGCCGTCGGGGTCGTCGTCCCGAATGGCCGTTACCACCGCCGAGAAGTCATCATGCCAGCCATAACGCTCAATAGCTTGGTCGAGAGTGATCCCTTTCGCGTCAGCTACGAATTGCAAGTCTTCCAATTCGGCATCGCTTAGGGTGTGTTGGTGGCTCACCGTCGCCGTGTTGTGGTGGCTTACCATCGTCTCGCCGTCGCCGCCGGGGGCGGTCGCCATCGCCACGATCACGACCACGGCCACGATCAGGACGCCGCCGCCGTAGGCGAGCCACATATACCAGCGGGTCCAACGATTTTTGGGTGAGCCGCGTCGCTCACTCCCGGTCATCATCGGGGAGCCTCCTGCGGGACGGCGGCCCATACTAAAGGCCCAGTCATTTGACCGGGCCCTGGGCCTGTGCCACGGTAACGGCGCGTGGCCCCGTAGCTCAATAGGGTGGAGCGATCTCCTACCACGGGATACGCTGTGGGTTCGAGTTCCACCGGGGCACCGCTGTTACGCGGTCGAAATCTACACCACGAGATTGCTCGCTGTTAATTGTGCAACAACATTCCACTTCCTCCAACACCAACAGTCGCCGCTTACCAATTGGGGGACCGATTACATCTTTGGCGAGCTAATGCTGGTCGATAGCTGTCTGCGGTTGTCATACATGGACCCTTCTCACAGCGAGTACACGCCTGAGGGAGCTTTAATTATCTGGCCGGCCGGTCTTCGACCGAACCGGAATACTACCCCAGCCCAGATTGTCAACATCACGGGTTTGGTCGCTGCCCGAGTTGGAGATAGTGCTCGCATCAGCGGAGCTTGGAGCAAATATCCCCGGCCAGCTTGGTGGCCCGCGCCGCGCACTCCAGCCGGCATAGTCCGAAATGAGGTTCCCGACACGGCGACTTTAGCCAAAGAACTGACGGCAGAGTGTCCAGGCCCTTACTGGATAGTGGGGGATGAGGTCAGCGCCTTGGGTTCTGACGAGCCTCTGGAAATTTCACCGCCGCATTCTACTATTTACTTCCCTAGGCAGAAAACTCTACGGGTCCCAATTGCGCGTTGGGATGCGGAAACCGAAGGCAGGCTGATTTTGGACGGCGATTGCCTGCGCCTGCAAGATGATGAGGTGTTGCCTCCGTATAGCATCGTTGTGTGGCCGCCCGGCTTCACTCCCCACATCGAACGTGGAGAGGTTCAAATTCGCAACGGCGGTGGGCGCACCATTGCCAGGGTTGGGGATGAATTAGGTACTCAGTGGCGCCGGAGGGCCCGGGGGCGTACTCAGCAGCGACGGTCGATGCTCCTCTGGCCCCGCGTGGGAAACCGCGGGCATTGAAAACGCGAGTGCGGGCTGGCCCGAGTGACTGCGGGCTGTCTCGGTGTGCGCTTTCGACCGGTCCTTGGGAAATCAGAAGTGCTACCGGCCTCCGGGGATAGAGTCGGCGGCGCGCTCTGTCATCATTATGATGGTAGTGGTGGTGTTGGCACTAATGATGACAGGCATCACCGAGGCGTCAATGACCCGCAGACCGTCTGGGTCGTGAACGTCGCAGTATGGGTGCATCACTGACGTCGTGTTGGATGCAGGGAACTCTTGCGGGTAATCTGAGGCGGTAACGACACGGTCCTCTTCTGGTGGCTACCTCACTCCCTGCCTGTCGCCCCGTTTTGCAAGTCACTCAACTTGGAAGCCTGAGGGCAACTCCACTCGCAAAGGCCCGATTTTGGGTAGGTCAGCGGTTTACGGAATCTGTCGCATCCTTGCTCGTAATCCGCCGCAACTACGTTGTAATCCGAGTAGCGAAATTTCCTCACCCGCGGGGGTAGGCGGCTATATGGCGCTGGGTTCCACATGTTACAGTTGGCAATGAAGATGACCACTCAGAAGTACCTCGACGACAGCAGGATACTCCTGGCCCAGGCCCGCGCCGAGCTGGTCACCGGCGAGGTGCGCCAAGCGTCAGAGAAGGAATGGGGCGCTGCAGCTCAGATCGTGAACGCGGTCGCCGAGCAGCGCGGCTGGCAGCACCGTGGCCACCGCGAACTTTTCACCGCCGTGGACCGGTTGGGAACCGAACTCGGCGATCCGGCCGTCCAACGCTTTTTCAGTGTGGCCACTGCTCTCCACGTGAATTTCTACGAGGACTGGCGCAGCGCCGAGGCCGTCACCGTGAGCCTGGACGACGTGGCGCGGTTCATTGACCTTTTGCATCCCTTGGCAGGCGCATAGCGGCCGCAGCATTGCACACAAGAGGCTCTTCCCGCATTAGTGGTTCATCGTGCGAAGGACAACGATTGCCCTCCAGAATGATGACAGCAACCCATAGCGCGGAAGCGCTCGGCGCTGACACAATGAAACCGTCGCTGACCAACGGTGACGCCGGCCGCCTCCGACGACAGGGCGGCCGGTTTCGTTACCGGCATCGGATGACCCGAGTTTCCGCGCCATAGCCGCCAGGACGGCCACCGGCGTCATTTCAGGCATCTTGGCGTGTTCCCGGCCCCTGTGGGCGCCAGATGCGCCCAGCAGCAACCGCCGGATTGATGACAGCAGGCCGTCGCATGGCTGTACGACCACCCGTTAGACTCAGAGGGTGTCTAAAAATGGGGAAGGCGGGCCAGTCTGCGCAGGGTGAGGCCGGTCATTGCGATGTAAATCCAGGTTTCGGTGGTTTCACACAATGCTTCGTAGTCCTTGCTCAACCGCCGTTGCAGGTTCAGCCAACCGAAGGTGCGTTCCACGACCCACCGCCGAGGCAGCACCTGAAAGGTATGCTGCTGTGCTGGGCGCCGCACCAACTCCAGGGTCCAGCCGCCCACCGTCCTGGCCCACTCTACCAATTTGCCGCCGTAGGCCCCATCAGCCCAGATCAGCTGTAGTCGAGGGAAACGGCCCAGCAGCCGGGTCAGTACCAACCGGGCGCCGTCCCGGTCCTGAATGTCGGCGGGATGCACTGCCACCGCCAGCGGCAGCCCCAGGGTATCCACCACGATGTGGCGTTTGCGGCCCTTCACCTTCTTGCCGGCGTCGTAGCCTCTGGGCCCCCTTTTTCCGTGGTCTTCACCGACTGACTGTCGATGATGGCCGCGCTGGGACTGGCCTGGCGACCCTGAGCCTGCCGCAGCTCGGCGTGCAGGACGCCATGTACCCGTTGCCAGGCGCCATCACGACGCCAGGTACGGAAGTAATGGAACACGATGCGCCACGGCGGCAGGTCGTGGGGCAGCATCCGCTAGGAGCACCCAGTGCGCAGCACGTAGCGCATGGCGTTGACGATCTCCCGACGGGGGTAGGTGATGGGTCGGCCGCCCGGTTTGGGCGGTGGCAGCAATGGTTCCACCAGTTGCCATTCTCGGTCGCTGAGGTCGCTGGGATAGGCTGGTCGTTTCATGCCCCCACGTTACGACCAACCCCCTTATCACGCCTGGATACCTCTACCCCAATTTCAACCTTTTTAGACATCCTCTCAGACACGCCGACCGACGGCAACTCCATGCCGAGGAGCCGTCACATGCCGCAACGGCGAGAACATCCCTACATCTGGGCCACCTGGCTGCCCCGTCTACTGACGGGCGAGGACTCCTGTGAATGGGCCGTCTGGTTCAAGGCCCACCACCGGAACTGGACCAGGACGCCGTCGGACTTCAACCAAGCGCAGTGGCTTTTGCAGCACACGGCGATGCTGAACAAACGGCGAGCCGACTGGGAAAACGGTGGCTTCAGCGTGGATGTCGAAGGTCAAAATGGCTTTCAACTCCGCGGCAGCTCAGCAACACTGGCTGGCAAGCCCGACCTCATCGCCCAGCGGGAAGAAGACGCCGTGGTCGTCGACATCAAAACCGGCCACGAAAGCGCCAGCCACGTCGTGCAGGTCATGATCTACCTGTACGCCGTCCCCCGAACCCTGGAACCGTACCGGACCCTCAACATGAGAGGGCAAGTCACGTACCAGGACCACACAGTTCGAATACCGCCGGAAGCGGTCGATGAACGTTTCATCCACAACCTGGGCGCACTGATCCGCCGGCTAGCGGACGAAAGGCCAGCCCAGCGGGTGCCGAGCGCGCAGGAATGCCGGTCCTGCGACATCAGCGCCGCTGACTGCCCGGAGCGCATAGAACAAAGCACCGAACTCGCGGGCGGCACTACCACTGACTTCTGACAGAGGGAGTGGTGACAGTGAGGAAGCGGCAAGCAGCGCAGAGTTCCAGTCACGCGGGAAAGCCTGACGGATCAGCGTTTTACCGAAAGCGATATCCCCGCAGAACACCCCGGGCACCGGTCGGCTTTGCGATTACTTGCGGCCATGCATTACCGACTTTCGCCGAGACGACGGATTCGGTTACACTCCGAGAATACGAACGAAACTGGTGTGACCGATGAAGAGTCCAGACGACATAGCCCGGTTCCTCCAGACGCTGAACTCGAGGCGGAGGTCCGCAGGCGCATCGTCGGCGACGACCTAGCCCAGCTGCCGAGCCTGGTGCGGCAGAACCAGGAGATGCTCGCCAAACTGCTGGAACACCACGATCATTTCCTAAAGAGCACCATCGGCTTCACCGAAGCGGTGACCGAAAAGACCCAACGGCTGGCCGCGATGGCAGAGAACCACGAAGCTCGCATGACGAACGTAGAGTCGACCACAGAGGGGATCGGCGCCGACATGGCGACCATGAGCGGCCAGCTCAACAGTCTGACCGGCACCGAGTACGAACGCAACGCCGCCAGACGGGCCACCCTGCTCATCGACCGCTATCTGAACGTACTGAGCGGAGAAGTGCTGCTCGCGAAAACCGGACCCGACGACGCGGAGCACTGATCCTCTCAGAGCGGCGCTGTTGTACGGTCGCGCGTTGCGTGCCCTGTTGGTTGGGTAATCGCCGATCTGGGGCTCCACGCCGCTCCGGGCGCGTCCTGGTGCAGATCTTCTCTGGCGCAGTACAGAGAATCGGGCAGCTCGATTGAGTCGCCCAATGGGCCCACTTTACCGCCACCGATTACATTGACTCGGTTCGTTCAGAAACTTCCGCCTTCACCCACGACAGCCACAGGATCTGGCGCAGATGGCATGACCCGGCCGCAGTCGCGATACCACCCTATTTGCCCAGCTCAACCGGGAGGCGCGGCCAATCCGGCTGGTATTCGTAAACGTAATCGCCCATGCCCACCGTGATCGCCATATCATCCACCTCCATCGTTTCGCCGCGCCAGCTTTCGCCGATTCTAGCACCGAAGCAACGTGGAGCATCCTACGAGTCCATGACGCGCTGGTTGTGGCGAGGAAATCACATCTGGACGTTCGGCACGGATGGAACCATCCACGTGGACTCCCAGCACCGTGGACTCCCAGCGCCGTGGACTCCCAGCGCCGTGGACTCCCAGCGCCGTGGATCCCCAGCGCCGTGGATCCCCAGCGCAAGGTATGGGCCTGCAGCAGGGCGACACGGAACTGACCGAAGTACCCAACCCGCCGGAAACCCACGCCAGGTGCCGCGTTGAGGAGCAGTTCACCGACGCCAAACGCGGAACGGAATTTGTAGACATGGGGGCCTTCCGAACCGGCGTTCACTACATAGAGTGGTCAGAGGCGGTTTACCGCAGCGCAATACCGGGCCAGGCCGCCTACCTGCCCCGGTAAGCCAGGGCGTCGACTCCACAATTGCCGAGAGGCCAAGGTAGCGCCTCCAGCTTGGCCCACATGATGGACGGGTCAACCCGTGGGTTGAACGCTCCCTGCGAGAACCCGCAGTCGGCGCCGGCGATGACGTTCTCCCGGTCCAGCATGCGGGCGTAGTTTGCGATCCGCTGGGCCACCAACTCCGGGTGCTCCACGATGTTGGTGGTGCGGGCAACCACTCCGGGGACCAAGATCTTGCCGTCGGGCAGGTTGGCGCTCTCCCACACCTGCCACTCGTGGGCGTGCCGTGGATTCGCCGCTTCGACGCAGTAAGCTCCCGCGTTCACCCCGAGGATGATATCCACGATGTCGCGCAGGGGGACATCGGTCACGTGAAGACCGTGCCAGCTACCCCAGCACAGGTGGTACCGCACACGGTCTTCGGGCAACCCCACGAGCGCGTGGTTGATGGCCTCGACTCGCAGCGAGGCGAAGTTCCGGTACTCCTCGGTGGAGGGCGCAGGGTCAGGCATACCATATTGGGTGACCACTCGCGGATCATCGATTTGCAGTATGACACCGGCGTCGACTATGGCCCGGTACTCCTCTTTCATGGCGTCAGCAATGGCCGCCAGATACTCCTCCTGGCTGGGGTAATACTCGTTCGTGCGCTGCAGCTCAATGGTGCCGGGGGCTACTGCCGGGATGAAGGCCTCTTCTGCTTCGACCGTTGCCAGCGCCGCGTTGAAGTTGTCAATGTCCGTCTGCACCGCCGCGAGGCCACGATAGGTTATGGGCGCGGTGCAGACCATGCCGTGGGCCCGATCCCCTTCTATCGGCGCGTCGTATTCCTGGTAAAAGTCACGAAAGATAGTTCGGTCCCGGCCCCAGTTCAAGAGCGGGCTTTCCCCTGATTCCAGAGGCTTCGCCTCAAAGTCGGACAACCGGTCGTTTACGTAGGTTGAAAAGCTGGTTTTGCGGAACTCCCCATCGCTGGGTACGTCGATGCCGGTTTGTGCCTGACGCTGGACCACCGTTTGCACCGATTCGCGGACCAGCCGCCAGAGCCTCGGCATCGTAGGGTTGACCAGTCTCCCGGGCCCTCATGATGTCAAGATCTCCGGTGGCCGCGCCAGGCTGCCCACGTGGGTCGTCAGTATTCGGTCGGAGCTATTCTTCATCCTTTCCTCCCCCTCTCGGCGAAAATCGAAGGTTCCGAATCCCGGAGAACCCGCGAGGGTCGCCGCAAAGATTGGCGCCGTCTGGTCACATGTGGGGATAAAGCTAACCCCTGGGCCAATTCCTGAAATGAAGACTCGGGCATGCCCTCGCTCCACATGCCCTCGCTCCAAGTGGTGTCCCGCAGTTCCAGCCGGTTACCACTGGGGTCGAAGAAGTATAATTCTCGACCCGTGAACATTCCCCGGGCCCGGTACGTCAAATGCTCAATAGTCACGTTTCTTTCGTGGAAGACCTTGCACGCAAGTTCGAAGGCCTCGGGAGAAACGTTGAAGGAATGATGCACCCCGGCATCCTCCTTCAACGGCCCGTCCACTGGATTCGGACGCTCGCACAGCAGGATGTTATGGTCGCCGACGTTGAAACAGGACATGATGTTGTTCACCCAGCCGTCCCACGGGCGTCAGGCCCTGCAACTCCCCGTGACGGTCCTCGGCTTGCTTCAGGTCGTTGAATTGTGGCGGCCATGCCGCGCTGCGCTTCAGTCAATTGAGGCAAAACCGCTCGTGAAACCGGGCTGATTTCGTGGCGGCGTTTTATCACGCGCCGGGCGCAGCCAAGTTTGACACCCCCAGGGCGGCGCACTAAACTCGCCTGCAACCGCGTTGCCTGACAATCATCCATCGGCGAGTGTTTTATTATGAAATGATGGCAGCCGCGTCCGCTTTCGCCTCCCAAATGCTCAATCTAGTGAGGTATCGCAATGCCGGACAAGCCAGAATACATAGACCTGCTCAACGACATTCGCCTGCAGGAGCACCGGGCTGGAGTCTTCCTCAAGGCGTGGGCCGATAAGACCGAGCATCCGGGACTGAAGGGCTGCCTTTCTCTGGTAGCCGAACGCGAGACGAGCCACGGGGACATCTTCGACCGGCGCATTCGTGAGTTGGGCGGAGCCCCCGAGGACAAGGACGACGCCATGTTTGCCGAGCGGCTGCGCGTGGCCGGTTCGGAAATGACCGACAAGGAAAAGATCGTCTGGATGCGCGAAGCCCAAACTCGTGTAACCCTGCCCACTGTGCGCCAGCGCTATGAGGCTGCCTCAGTTGATGAGTCTGTCGACCAGCTGACTCGTTCTCTGATCAAGTGGTTCACCGAGGTGGAGGACGACTCCGGTGCCTCCATGCGGGCGGTGTACGCCGAGATCGAGCGGGAGGACTAACCGGATGAAATTCGGAGCCTTCTTCGTGGGCCAGCGCCCCCTGCTGCACGAGCAATACGCCGACGAGAGCAAGATCAATCCCAACCCGGTCAGCCGCACCGACGTCGAGGTCTACGAGGACATTCTGCGCGGCGCGGAATTGGCGGAGGAACTGGGCTTCGACTCGGTGTGGATTGCCGAGCACGCTTTCAGCGAACACAGCATCATCAGCTCGCCCCACAGCCTGCTGGCCGCCATCGCCGCCAAGACCAAGCGGGTCAAGGTGGGCGTGGCCTGCACCATAGTGCCGTGGCACGCTCCACTGCGGCTGGCGCAGGACTTGGCCACACTGGACATTATCAGCCAGGGACGCCTGATTGTCGGGGCCGGCCGCGGCTACCAGAAGCGGGAGTTCGACATCTATGGCCTGGACATCGCCGAATCCCGCGACCGTTTCATCGAGGGCATGGACATCGCTGTCAGGTCGTGGACGGAGGACACCCTCTCCTACGACGGCGACTATTTCAGCTTCCCGGAAGTGCGGGTTATTCCCAAGCCGGTGCAGCAGCCGCATCCGCCCATATTTATGGCGGTCACTCACAGCCCGGAATCGGTAGAGATTGCCGTCCGCAACCGTTGGGGGTTGTTCACCGTGGGCAGCAGTTTCTTCCCTGCTTCGCCGGACTCTGACCAGAACCTGATTAACCTCTACCGCCGGCGGATGCTGGAAGAGGGGACGGCGCCCGATGACATCGAGGTCGCCGCCGTCCGCAACGTTTATGTGGCTCCCACCGACGAGGAAGCCATCGAACTGCTCGTGCCGCGCCTGCAATGGGCTGGCGACATGGGGGACTTCCTGCGCCGCCCGCTCTCCGACGTTGTGCGGGCCTCAGGGGTGCGTGGCTATGAGCACTACATCCAAGACCCCTTTATCGAGCCGGATCTGGTGGCCGAGCGGGGCAAGGAAGGCATGGCAGCCATCGGCAGCCCCGAGAAGGTCACGGCAGCCATCAAGGAACTGGAAGAGAACCACGTCACCCACTTCATCAGCTACCTGGACGCCGGGGGCCTGTCCTACGACCAGGTGTCCAGCTCGCTGCAACTGTTCGCAGAAAAAGTGATGCCCAACTTCCGCTAAGCCCCAATCCACCGAAGACATGAGTGTTGCGGCGTGCTGAAGGGGTAATAAGGTGCTCCTGTGCTTCTGGGATAATGGTTTGTGGAACAGGAGACCAACCAGAAACAGGGAGCACCCAATAGCAACTGTCTTGAAAGTCAACAGGCATGAGCGACGACTGGCTGAGTCATATCGCGCCAAGGGTAGCCATGTTTGAGCATGGCGTTGAGCATAACCAGCAGTTTGCGCATGGACGCGACCAGCGCCACTTTTTTCGGCTTACCAGCTGCCAGCAGCCTCTGGTAGAAGTCCCGAATAGCAGGGTTGTGGCGGCTGGCTACCAACGCTCCCATGTAACCAACGCTCCCATGTAGAGGACGGCCCGCACCCGGGAGCGTCCGCCCCAGACGGCGCGTTTGCCCCGCAGGGCGCCGCTGTCGCGGTTGTAGGGAGCCACGCCCACAAGGGCGGCGATCTGCCGGCGATCCAGCGTGCCCAGTGCTGGCAGATGCGCCAGCAAGGTCAGCGATAGCTGCGGGCCCACGCCGGGAACCGTGCGGAGCAGGTCATCCTTCTCACGCCACACTGGACTCCGGCGCAAAGTCTGACGTAGCCCCTGATCCAAGTCGCTCAACTCTTGTTCCAACCACGCGATGTGGGCTTCAATGCGGGGACTAACGGCGCCGATGGCGGTGCCCAGCCGGTCCTTCTCGGAGACCAGCATGCCATCACCTGGCGCCGGCGGGCAGTCAGCGAGTTGAGGACCTGCGTCTCGGCGTCCTTTGAGGGGCGCACGTCGGACGGACGACGTCGGCGAAATGGGCCAGGACCCCCGCGTCCAGAGATGTCGGTCCTGGCCAGCGTTCCGGTGGCCCGGCGAAGTCCCTGACCTGCCGTGGTTGACCACCACCACCGCAGCGCCGCAGCGGCCAGGGCGCCACCAAGGCAGCTCCAAGCCGCCCGTTGTATTAACGACAATTGGTCCTGCCGGCGCATTGCCTCAAATCAAATGTTACTGAACTTCGGCCGTACAAGATCTCTTGGCGGATCCAAGCACAAAATTGGAGATAGCCGGACACCGTCGTCGGAAAGACTCGCTGCAACGCATCGGTGGAGTTGATTTGTCCGTGCGCCGTTCCGGCGTCCTCCACTTTATTGATACCCGCCGTGCTTCGCTCAATAGTCATTACGTAAACCATTCCGTGCGGAGATTCCGCCCGCCAAGCTCACGCCGGATATCGTCGGCCTGTTTTGGACCCTCTCGATTACGGATGCGCCACATCATCCGCCCCCGGGTCGTCGCGCCAGCCATCCAATCCGCGCCCTACACGGCGGATTCCGTCGCCACCATAGCGCACCTGGCATTCAGCCTTGCGGCGACCATTGCGATACTGGACTGCCCCCGCCCAAGCGACTTTCGCCCGCGCTCTTCCCGCAACTCCCGCCGGCTCCTATTTACGGTAGCGGGCGTAGTCGGCCCTGATCTTCCCCATGGTGAACTCCCCTCTCTCCAGCTGACCACGCAACCGCTTCTCCATCGCCTCGGCGCTCAGCGTTACGGTGCCGCTGGCGCTGGACGTGGTCATGCGATACAGAGCGGTGTTGGCGTCCGTCAGGCATACCGCGTAGCGACGCAACATACAGTCGTCGGTGTTGTCCAACCCGCAGGCCAACTCGACCCACCAGCCGACAATCAGCAGCAGCGTGTTCAACCACCGATGCACGGTTGGTTCTTCCAGACGCCGTATGACACGCATTCATCAAGGGCGCCGCAAGCCACTGGCCCGCTGGTCCGGCATCCTCTCACCGAACAGATCGGACGCCACCGTGGCAAAGTCGGCGTCCATGAAATAGCTCTGCAACGGGCTGTTGGCCGCCACCGGCCGCGACAACGCCATGCCCCGCTCCCGCTGGAACCTCCTCAGCGCGCGGCCCATCCTCATCACCAACGTGCGCAACTCCACCGGCGTCAGGTCCGTCCTCTGGCAGAGTGTGTTCCGATGGATGCCAGCTGCACCGGCCCGCCACACTTGGAACATCACCCGTCCGGCCACGACGTCCAGGCCTGCCGTGAAGTCGGCAGCCAGCTCCTCCGTCCAGTGGCCGGGCGCCAACGCTGCAGAAGCTGCCGTTGTCCCCGGCTCCGGAACAGTGTCCACAGCCGACGCTCTCTCCTCCGCTAGGAGCGAGTCTGAGTATTGGCTAACTAGGCTCCCCGGGCAAGCCGAGATCGATGGGGGTCAATGATTCCTGCCGGTTGACGATGCTCACTCTGGGAGGCTCTGTGCATGGGTCGTCGTCCCCAACCGGTGGGGTGGACATCCCAGGCGCTCGGATAGCCGGGTGGCCCATGCTCATCCGGGGGCCAGTCGGCCGGAGCGGAACAGTTTGAGCAGAGCCTGCCCTGAACTTGATTCAGGGTTGTGGCCGGTGCAGATGAGCGACCACTCGCCCTGGACCTTTTCCAAGCCCCGCAGGAGGAACTGCCGGAAGCCCCGTCCCTGCTTGATCTGGCCGAAGACCGGCTCCACCGTCTCCATCCGCAACGCGTAACGTTGGCGACCCCGCCTGGTCTGCAACTTGCGCCGCTCCGGTCCCTGGGGGACAGGTGCTTGGGTATGCGTCCTCGGGGCGCCGGCGGAACCACTCTGCCGTGGCGGGTCTGTTCCGACGCGACGTAGGGGTCCACTCCCAGGTTGCTGAGCCCTTCAACCGCCTTCGCCGAGTAGTAACCGGCATCGGCGGATACTTCCTTTGGTACTGCGCCGGTGTTGCTGATGGCTTCCTCAATCATGCCTACGGCCTGCTGTTTGTCCGAGGACTGGCTGGTGGCGCGGGCCGCCACGATGACCTGGCGGGTATGGTCCACCACCGCCTGACAGTTGTAGGCTTGCAGGAAGTCCCGGCCACCCGGCGCGGGCATGATGCGGGACTCAGCGTCGGTGAAGTTGCGCTGGGCCTGGTCGTCGGGCACCCCTGGGTGCTTGCGATCTTCGGCCTTGGCCTGTTCCGCCGCCGCCTGTGCCTCGGCTTCCAGCGCCGCCATGGTGATTTGAGACTGGGTCAGTTGGCGGCGGAATACCTTCGTGCGAAGCAGGTATCCGGCCGGGTCGGATCCGACGTACTAATCGAACATTGGGTCGGCCCCGGTAACCAAGCAGGCTTTTCGCCGTTCCTGCCCATCCAACAGCATCCCCTCGCATAGGGTCAAGGCCACATGGTCGGGGTCCTGCCGGATTGACTCCACTAGCAGTTCGAATTGCTCCGGTGGCGCGGGGGCCAACAATTGGGCGTAGGGATGCGTGGGCAGCTCCTCCAAGGGCGGCAATGCCGCACGCTGCGCGGCAGTTAGGGGGTTGTAAGTCGGGATGGTGCATGATTTTCACCTGGGATAGATTTGCGCGGCCATTCATATTATGATTAGAGATCCAATTAATTGCCCGGAGGAGACAAATGTTGACCAGATTCCGGCGTTTCGGCGGGTTTGTGAGGTTGTACGTCCGGAAGAAAGTTGGACATGATTCCGCCATCACGCTGCGGATTGTCGGGCTCCCATGCATCGCCAACGGCGTGACCGGCACTGAGGTCCCATAGCCACTCGTTGTTCGAATGCGTGCTGAGCTATTGGGGATGGCGCTACGCTGAGGTCGCCGCCAGCGAGACCTTCCTGGCCTTGCAGCAGGGTTTGCAGCATGTCCTGTGGACCCTGGGCGGCGTCCCAGAGGTGGTGCGTATCGACAATACCTCGGCTGCGACTCACGAATTGCGCAGCAGCCGCGGCCGCGCCCTGAACGACAATTACGCCGCCCTGCTGGACCACTATGGTCTCTGCTCCACCCGCATCAATCCCGGCCAGAACCGTGAAAACGGCGTCGCAGAGCATGCCCACTACCGCTTGAAGGACGCCATCAACCAGGCCCTCGTCCTGCAGGGCAGCCGCGATTTCGACACCGCCGACGACTACGCCGGATTCGTCCGGCAGATGGTGGAGAGACGCAATCGCCTGGTAGAGGGGAAGCTGGAGCAGGAGACGCTTTGCCTGGGCTCCCTGCCGCCAGCTCCCGTGCCGGAATGGCGCGGTGAGCGTACCGACTTGGAGTACGTGCGGATCCGGCACCTGGCGGCAACCACCATGGAAGCCACGGTGGACAGCGCACTGTCGTCGGTGATGGACGCTGATAAGTGCTTCGACTACGCCGCGGTGCGGAACCTGGCAGAGCGCAAGCCGCCCGAAATTCCTCTGTTGGACCCTGTCCGGCTAGCCAGACCCCAAAGCCTACGACCGCCTGCTCCCGGTCAGCCTGGCGGCGGCGGCGCTGTGCGGATGACGATCGCCGACACCAGCGTCATGCAGGAACGCATCCGCCACCTGTGTCACCATTTCAAGCTGTCGACGGTAGCTGCGGAGAAGGTGGCCCGTTTCACCGCGGCCGGCCACGGCGACGCCCTGCCCACCTTCATCAAGGTCCTGTAACAGGAGGCTGAGGATAGATACCACCGCCGTAGGCCGGGAAACTCCTCGTCGCGAAACCCAACCTGGACCTGCCCGGCAAGCTGCGCAAGCTGGGAAACTTCGACTTCCTCCTCCTGACCTGAGGCTACCTGCCTCAGGAAACCGTGGGCCGCGGCATCGACTCCCGCGTCGCCGGAATCGCCCCTCCCCAAGACGTTTCAACTCGCTACCGGTCCGCCAACGGTTGCGGGCTCCAACACCCCCTCGAAATCCCACCTTTCCATCACCATCAACGATTCTTCCACCACCACCTACGGAATCAAGTTCAAATTTCTATACAACCCCAAGGGGCACTCGACCATTCCAACAAACCTCTGCCGCTTCTATTGGACAAAATCGACCATGTCTCAGCCCAAAAAGTGACTTTCGGCCAACTGTCGCAATCTGCTACCCTGCCGGGCCAAAAACCGGCTGACTGACCAGTTTTCGTCGATTTTTCTTCTGCCGATACAGGACGCCCAAGTACCCACTTTAGCCATTTTCGCTCAACAAACGGTCACTCAGTCGATTTCGCGGGTACATAATCTTAATCAACGTCGTATCACCGACGCCGCCGCGACACCAACCCCAACTGGGACGACACGGGATCAGACCCACATGGCCAACAGCAGACGCAACACCGAAAACACCGAATACAACGTACCGGCGCCGGCTGAGCACTCCAACCAGGAGGCCACCAACTACAACCCCAACGCCGGAAACCAGGAACAGCTCCTCACCGAATTCCAGGACAACCTTGCCAAGATCAACGGCAAGGTCGCACTGGAATGGGAAAATCGCAAGGACGTGGGCAACGAGCCCCTGGAAAGCCAACACCGAATACACCAAGGACGAGATCCGCGCCCTGCGCGACCTCAACTTCACCGACGCTGAAAAAACTCAGTTCCAGGAGGACTGGGCAAGGGAGAAACTCGCCTCCCAATTCCAACTCATCGAAAACCTGGCAGCAGATGGCTGGGAGCATCAGTTCGTCACAGACAAGGAACTGGAAGCGCTCCGCGCCGACCCCAACATTGAGGTCATACTCATCAGCGACCTCCAAACCGCCGCCGGCTCCACCAACGATGCAGACCTGGTACACCTGTACGAAACCGACCGCAAGCTCCTGGATGACACTCTCAAGCGGCTGGGCGACACCGACTACGACACCCTGCACAAGGTCTACACCACCCAAAACGAACAGCACACCGAGAACTACCGCAACGCACAAACCAAGATGCAGAGCTACTTGGACCAGATCGTAAACGCGATGAACCTCGAAAGAGAAAAAAAGGAATCAGACGACGACTACGAAGAGCGCACCGCCAAAGCCACCAACGGCGTAGTCGCCGAGGCGACAAAGTTCACCAACACCTACCAGGCGGGGTACGTCCCAGCCGATGTGGACGTTCCCGACCCACCAGAGGTCCTGCTATACCAGGTGAGTAACTCCAGGGAGCCTTGGCCACCCCCTGCAACGTTTTTCCCCGCTTACGACCCTGCCCAAGTTCGGCGTCGCCAGCACAAATCCGTTTTTCCGACAACAAATGGTTCCCCTCTGGACTTTATGGGGGCAGTTTCTGATAATTTGACCGAGCGGCAACGCCGCTACATCGACACCGCACATTCATCGCCATGACCACCCATTCTACGCTCAAAACATTAGTTTCCTACACGATCCAGGTTTTCCGACGTTGCGCCGGCTCACAGGTGGATCAGGATAATTCAGGCAGTTCAGCAGCTGAATTGGTACCAGAACCAACCCCTGCGCCTGTCCTGCCCGGCTTCCTCGGAGAAGCCTTCAGCGTCGCTCCGTCGCATTCAGCGATGGGCGCCGTTCCGGCATTCCGAAGTGCATGCCGCCGTCGCTTGCGCCAAATCCGGGTGGTGGATTGTCGACTGCATCCGTTACCCGCTGTGCACTTCGCTCCCGCTTTAGCTTCCGAACCCGGTTCCGCCAGGCTGACGCGTGCGGAAACACCGCCCCGGCAGGCACATTGGTTGCCCCCGGCATCCCGGGTGGCAACAGCCCAGCCACTCCCGTATTCGCCGGCATAGTGCGCGATAAGTTCCCCGGCAACCCGAGCATCGGCCAGCACAATCCTGATGCGTTGTGCAACCACGCTCATCGTCAAACCCCTGATGCGCGACACACTTACAGCTATCCGGGTGCCTCTGCCATCCCACCGCCGGCGCACTGCGTGGGAGATCCGGCTACCGGTTCGACAGAGGACCCCTCTTCAACCGTGCCCTTCGTGTCAGGAAGAGGCTTGCCCAGTTGCACCCAACACCGGCTCGTTTGTATTCTCCGGAGAGCCGCCGTCGATCCCATCGCCCTCCCCGCCGCACGCAGATAACTTTCGAACCATCCGCTGAGGTTTCCGCCGTGCTCACCTGTGGCAGCCCCGAAGCCGGCATGATTGTACCCGCGGTGTCACCACCGGAAAACGCCCCAAATGAACTGGGTCGCCGTCCCCGAATCCGACCCAACTTCATGCGGTTTGGGGGCTGCAGCAACCTGCAGGCGGCCGTAAGCCATGCGGATTGGGGAGGCGTGGATCAATCAAATCGCCGTATTCACATCAGCAACGGCGCGGGGGATGACCATTGCTCCAACAAATCGCTGCCACGACACGCAATGGATTGGCGGTAAACCGGTGTCCAGACCGGCACCACGTCCCCATCGACCCGACATCAGACAACCTGCGCACCGAGCCGATACCGCCTCATTGGCTTCGCGCGGGCGGCGTTCCAACAGGAGCAACGTGGGCGACAGCCATCGTTTGCGGCAGATTAGGTCGCTGCGCCATTTGCCGCACGGCCCAGTCAGCACCAGGTTGGGTTCCATCGATGGCTGGCCACCTTGGATAGGATGACGAGCCCGCTGGCGGATCCCGTAACATAGAACCGTGCCCAGCAGCGAGAAACACGACCAACGCAACGCGAAGATCCTGGAATTCATCCGCCGGTACATCGCGGACAACCGGCTGGCTCCTTCTGTCCTAGATATCCAGCGCGGTGGCCATATAACCAGTTCGTCCACGGTGCACCGGCACCTGGAGGAGTTGGTCCAGCTAGGACTGATCAACCGCCGCCGCAACGTGGCCCGGGGAATCACGCGGGCGGACTGAACCCGTGACCGCTGCGGAAGTTGGCGATCACCCGGTACCCGTCAGCCATGCCATGAGATTTGCGACAGGAAGAGCGCCCTCCGTGTCATGGTTATTGTTGCTCCACGCCGAGCACACGCCGACACCACCGATCTCCGGTGGATGGAATCTGGTGCGGAAAATCATACATACGTGCTAAAATATAACATGGTCACCACCATTGCCCCGCAGCGTTACCCATGACCCGCGCTGCCTCCGGAATCCGAACCAGTCTCCCATGCTGGCGACCCGCCTCCCATGGATTCGTACACCGCACCACTTCGACCGGGCGGCACAGATCCGGATGGGGCGAATTGCCACCATGAGCGGGCGCCAACCATTCGCGAACCTTCTCAAAGACTTCACACCCGAACGCCTGGCGCGTGTCAAAGCGCTGGCGCGTGAGATGTTGTCCCAGATCGAGGCGGACCGTTCCCGCCGCGACCAGCGTCCAACCCAACCCGAGGAGCGCGGCCGACTCCGCGAGTAACCGGACTTGCCCAACTCCCATTCCCTTCGCTTGAACTGACCGGCAGCAGGTGGCGCACCGTCCTCCCTCGGGATCCAAATCCCTACGGCCCCGACGGTCAGGACGATTCGCAAACCACCGGATTCTCACTGCAGGGAAGGATCCGCGCTATGACAACCCTCCACGAACTCATCGCGGAACTGCCAGAGATAGCCGCCACCGCATAGAAGATCGTACCCGCGAACTTCTGGCAGAGGCAACCGCGCTACAACAGCCCCACGGCGACCAGCAGGTAACCGACGACGTTTGCGATCAACTGCCCGGTTGCGTGTAAACGGCGGCGGTAAAGTGGGCCACGTGGGCAGGTCGATCGTTGGGTTGCGGCTGTCGACGTTCAGGAAAACTGTACCACCGGCGGAATGCCTGACGGCTCTGACAGGAAGGACGGTACGGCTATGGAGATGGTGGTAAGGCCGGCGTTGGCGGGGAGCTAATCGGCGGCTGGCCGGTCCGACGCTGGCGCTAACGCGCCGGCGCTGTGCCGGATGCCCTTGAGGCGGTAGCTCTCGCCGTTCATCTCCAGGATGTGCACGTGGTGGGTGAAGCGATCCAGCAGCGCGCCGGTGAGTCTTTCGGACCCGAAGACCTCGGTCCACTCGTCGAAGGGGAGGTTGGTGGTGACCAGGACGGAGCCCCGTTCGTAGCGTTGGCTGAAAACCTCGAAGAGCAGTTCCGCCCCGGTGGTGGACAGGGGTACGAAGCCCAATTCGTCAAGCTCCGGGACCATCGCTGCCGAACCACCATAATGGAAGCAGATTGCCACATTGCCGACCAACGCTTCCCAACGGTGATTTCGTCAGGTGATTTACGGTGGATTTTGCTGGAGCGCGCTATGCTCGGTAAATTTGTGTCGGCAAAATGTCGGCAAACCCTCCAGGAAGCCCATTTATGGATACACCGCAAGCGCATCCAGCGACATTGCTTCCGGAAATCCGCACATCAGGTTCATGTTTTGCACCGCCTGACCGGCCGCCCCTTTCACCAGATTATCCAGACAGCTGATTACGATGAGCCGGTTCGTACGCGAGTCGACCACCGGATGAACCAGACAGTAGTTGTTGCCCAGGGTTTGCTTGGTTTGCGGCGGCGTATCGGTGACCTGAACGAAGGCGTTGTCAGCGTAGAAATCTTTGTACATCTGCCGAACCCGCTCCGACGCATCCGCAGATTGCGCGATGTCGGGACGAAGCGGAGCGTAGCAGGAACTCAGGATCCCGCGGGTCATGGGGATCAGGTGGGTCAGGAACGTCAGGTTAACGGGCTGATCCGCCACCGCGTCCAGTTCCTGACTGATCTCTGGTAGATGGCGATGTCCGTTGACGGAATAAGCCATCACGTTTTCGTTCACTTCCGAAAAGTGCGTGGTCATGCTCAAACTGCGGCCAGCGCCCGAAACACCCGATTTACTATCGACGATGATGTCACCGCCGATCCAACCGTTCTGCACCGCCGGCGTTAGCGCGAGAATGGCCGAGGTGGGATAACATCCAGGATTAGCCACCAGCCGCGCGTCGGAAACGGCATCCCGGTTCAATTCGGTCAGACCGTAAACGGCTTCCTCAAGATACGTAGGGTCGGGATGTTCGACTCCATACCACTGGGTGTAAACATCGGCCTGCTTGAGCCTGAAGTCCGCCGATATATCCACTACCTTTATGTTCTGCTCCAACAGCGGGATGCAGGCTTCAGCGCTTGCCTTGTGAGGCAATGCCGAGAACACCAGATCGAGACCGTCGCACAAGTCAGCGGTGATCTCCAGTTTCATGTTGTCCAGGTGAGGAAACACTTGACCCAATGGTTGCCCGGCGGCGCTGCGCCCGGTCACGGACGCTATCTCCACCTCCGGGTGATGGCGCAATATACGCACCAGTTCACATCCGGCATATCCGGTCACGTTGATGATTCCTACTTTCACGGTTCCAGCTCCTTAACGGCTTGAGTATGTGGTACAGGCGTAGCGGACTTGTCGTTCCGTCGCCTGCGTCCCGGAGCCTGGCCATCTGGACGATCATTGTCTGCTGTAGTAGTCGACCCATCGCCGGATTCGACGGCGGCCCGCACGGCTGCCTCATCTCGGGCGGGGCAACCGTAATTCACCACGCATTCCCCGCACAACGGACGCTGTGCCTTGCACACCTGCCGCCCGTGGGTGATAAACGCGGCATGAAAAGGATACACATCCTCCGGAGGCATCGCCGCTTCCAGTATTTCGTGGGCTTTGTCAGCGCTCACTTTCGGGCCGATTATGCCCAACCGTTGGCTAACCCGATAGATGTGCGTATCCACCGCCATCGCCGGCATCCCCAGCGAAAAACTCAACACTATACCCGCTGATTTGGGACCAATACCCGGCAGTTGCCGCAGCCAGGTTCGAGCATCGCCCATCGGCATCTCCGCCAAAAAATGCAAGTCCAGCGATCCTTCGTTCAACTCGAGAATTTGGTTCAGCACCCTGCTTATGCGCGGGGCTTTGATTTTCGCCAGTCCACCACCGGCAATCGCTTCCTCAATGTCTTCTACAGATGCCTCGGCTACGGCGTACAGGGTGCCAAAGCGATGCATCAGGCTTCGGAACGCCCGCTCCGAATTCCGGTCGGACGTGTGCTGAGACAGGATCGTGAAAACCAGTTCATGAGCTGGGTCGAGGCGGGGTTCGTTTTCGAACGGTCCGTGCTGTTCCGTCAGCAGGCGGATCGCATCAGCCACGGTTACGCCAAGTTTTTTGGCGCGGCGAGTGCGGCGCGGTTTGGCGGCGGTTTTCGGAGGCATTTGCAATCCCAATCAGTACCGGGATTTTAGCATACAGCAACCGGCCACGCCCGCATCAGGGGGCCTGGGTTCGCGCCGGCGCGGTCGATTGGGGTGTTGGTGGCGAGGGGCGCGTGATCAGGGGGGTCAGGAACAGGGCGGGCAGTGAAATCGCAATGCACGCCAGGGCGCTCAGCGTGACGGACATTCGGATACCGATCAAATCTCCCAACCAACCCATCAGCAGGACGCCCGGCGGGGTACCGATGCCGATACACAGGCTCTGCAAGCCAACCATACGACCCCGCATCTCGGGCGGCGACGAGCGCATGGTGATGGCGCCCTGCATGGTACCAAAACAGGAGAGGCCGATTCCGCTGAGAATCAGAATGACAAAAGTAACCGCGTACCAGGGAGACCAGACAAATACTGTTGATAACACATCACGGTGAAAGCGCCGGCGGCGAAAAAGCGTCCGTGATACCGCATGGTACCAATGGAGGCAAGTATGCCGGCCATGGCCAACTGGCCCAGAGCTTCCGCGGCCGCAAGGGCGCCCACCAGGGTCTCACCGACGCGCAGGTGATCTCGCCCTATGGCCGGCACAAATTGACGTGCCGGAAAGGCCAGGCCGTTAATCATTATGGTGATGAAGAGCATCCCCAACAGTTGACGATGGCCCAGGGCCGCGCGCACCACGTTGCCCAGGCTGTTCCAGATGGGTTCCACGCGCCATTCCCGTTCCACCAGAGGAATCCGCACCCGGATTACCAACGCCATAGCGGCCACGTGCAACACTACAATCACGGCATAAGCCCAAGTGTAACCGGCATAGTGAGGCCAAAAGTATCCGACGTGTTCGACGAAGAAGCCACCGAAGAAGGGGCCTACCATCCTCCCAACGGTTCCGCTGATGGAGTCAATTGACAGGGCGTTAACCACGCGTCGCTCGCCAACGATGTCAAAGACGGCGGTACGGCGAGCCGGGTCTTCCAGGGCGCGACTGATGCCCTGCAGCAGCATGGCGGTAAAAACATGCCACGGCGCAATCTGGCCGGACCACAGCAACACGAACAACGCCACCCCCCCGGCAAACTTGATGGCCAGCGCAATAACCCAGATTTTCTTACGGTCAAAACGGTCGGCAATCACTCCGGTGAAGGGTGAAATTATGGGCCTGGGCAGGTTTTCAAACGCCAGCACCAGCCCAAGCATCAGCGCAGAATCAGTCAGGGAATAAACCAGTACGCTGGTAACCAGAAGTTCCATCCAGCGCGTGAGTTCTGCTACGTTGACCACATACCATATCGCTCGAAAAAGGGGGTTCCGCAAAACCTCCATTAACGGCGATGGCGAACGGCCCCCGCGAAATGCCAACTAAGCCCCCAAGCGTCTAAAATGCCCCAACAGTGTAAACGCTGTGTGAAGGGGTTTCTATATCCCGAGCATCAGGATATGGCTCAATTGCCTGGCGAGTCGGGCCATCAGTCCGAATGCCGGTGGATCAGTGCCCGCGTTCACCACGCAAAACCGGTGGACTCCGCCGCCGCGCCGTACAGGACAATGAATACCCGTACGATATAATGCGTCGAAATATTTGACGGCTGGGCTGCGGCTGATCGCCGCCCATGCCGCGAATGCAGGACCTCAGATAATCGCCCGATCGCATCCGAATCGCCGCCCACCTTGTCTGGAGATACCGCCGCGATGCTGGCACAGCCGCAAAGTGAACTGCGCTTGCAGCGTCCCTTCGTGATTTGGCTCACGGGATTGTCCGGAGCCGGCAAAAGCACGCTGGCCGGTTGGGTTTCCGCCGAGCTACGCCAAAAAGGATTCGGCACCTACATACTCGATGGCGACGATCTCCGGCACGGGCTGAACAACGACCTGGGATTTAGCGCCGCTGATCGGAAGGAGAACGTGCGTCGGCTCGCTCACGTTGCAACCCTTATGTACGACGCGGGTCTCATTATCCTCGTGGCCTGTATTTCCCCATTCCAGTCCGAACGCGACTTTGCCCGTGGTATGTTGCCGTGCGGCAGGTTCGTGGAGGTGTTTGTGGACACTCCGCTGTCGCTATGCGAGAAACGGGATACCAAGGGGTTGTACCGCCGGGCGCGCGCCGGAGAAATCTCCGAATTTACCGGCATCGACTCTCCCTACGAACGCCCCGTCGACGCGGAAATCATCGTTGACACCACCGGCCGTTCGGTCTCCGACTCCGGTTCCGAAGTACTCGATTTCTTGATCCAAAGGCAGCTGTTGAAGTGGCCGGTTCACGGGTGACCCAGGAGTCTGCAAAGCCACCGCCGTCGCGTCCCGCCAACCGAAGCGGCTACAACCCGGGGGCCGGGAACCAATCCGGCGCCTTCGCCTCCGGTTTCAACAACTTCCTGGCCACGGGGCGGGTTTCGCTGGCGCTGGCGCTGGCAATTCGCTACGGTGTCGACCGGGAGTACCTGCCGCGATTCCTGGGCGTTTTGACCGCCGACGCAATATTTTCGCCAATGCGGTTCTGGCAAAGTGTCACCTACGGGCGCAGGATCAAACATGCCGAGCTGCATCCTGAACCGCTTTTCCTTCTCGGATTCTGGCGTTCCGGCACCACCCTGCTGCACAACCTTCTTGCCGTAGATCAGCGTTGGGGATACGTCAACACCTATCAGGCCGCCATGCCCGACCTTTTCCTTGCCGGTCAGCGGTGGGTCCGGCGTCTGCTGGCATCGAAACTCCCCGAGAACCGCGGCATCGACAACATCCCCGTAGATTTCGCGATGCCCCAGGAAGAAGAGATCGCCATGATGTGCACCTGTGGTCTCAGCCCTTATGTTTTTCTTCACTTTCCCCGCACCGCCAGCAAGATGCTCGACTACCTGTTCGTGGGCGATCGATTGGACAATTCCCAATCCCAGCGTTGGCGCAGGAAATACCTGGGACTGCTGAAAGCGGCCAGCTATAACATGGGAGGCAAACCGCTGCTGCTCAAGTCGCCCTCCAATACCAGCCGGGTGTCGACTTTGTTGGAGCTGTTTCCCAACGCGCGGTTTGTATATATCCAGCGCAACCCATACGACACGCTGCGTCTTACAGGCACTGTTGACGCGGGAGGAAAGATCTGGAACGAACGCGTTGAGAGGGGGACGGCGACGAACAGTGGAGCCAAAAGGAGGGTAGGGACAGAAAGAAAGAGGCCAAAAAAAC
>CASHTH010001703.1:0-32798 GCA_030341885.1 Geodia barretti
GGCACCGACCCCCCCGAAAACCAATGGCCCGGACGCTGGATTGACATTCGGGACGTGGCCATGTCCGCCGGCGATGAACGGGACCGGTTCACCTTCCGGCAACGCGCCCGGGCCCACGTCCAGATCATGCGGCTGTTTCGCCAAGCCCGGCACCGGTGACGCACGCTCGGCTCCGGCTTTGACTTCGCTCAGATCATGTGGGTGGACGATATGGGCGCGTCCAAGAGCGTCAGCGCCTGCGAGGAAGCCCTTTACTGGTTCCAGCGCGGCCATACCTTCTTTCATAACGGCGGCTTCAACTTCGGCCGCGTGGTCGAAGGTTCCGACATTTATGAGATCGTCGCCAACGTGCCGATGTACTCGGTAATCGGGTTTGACGAAGCCCACACCAGCCTTGAGTCGGGCATGGCCATGTCCACCGGGGTCCGCGGCTTTGCCATCCTGTGCGCCGGCCTCAGAAAGAAGGGCTGCAAGCTCCTGTTGATGTCCGCGATGGCCCGCATGATCGTGCGGACCATCCGGGAAATGACGTCGGAAGTGCGGCGCCCGTTCCAGGTCCAGGTTGCCCAGCAGGATCACGGTTTCAAGCTGGACTATCCGAACCACTCCGACCCCCGAAACTTTGTGCTGGCCTGGGAGTCGTGGGAAGACTTCCCGTTTCGCGGCGTTGACATCGTTGACGGCAAGGGCGCCCGCAAGCACAACGACGGGCTGGGCCCGCCCGACGATATGCAGGGCGTGGCCGGCGAAACGGTCCGCATGGCCTATATGTGTACCGACTCATTCCGGCCCGTCTACACGGCCCATGCCCAGCGCTACGCCGGCAAGGCGGCGATGGAACAGGCCCGCGAAACGGCGCGTTCTCGGGGCTCACCGACGAGCACCGGAAGGTCGTCGGATGGCGGTATTCCAAGCTTTCCGAGCCCGAATGCCCCGCCAATCTGAAGACCGCGGCCATAGCGCTGAACGTGGCGCTAGATTCCCGCTAGACCGGCGAACTCATGGACGGCGTATTTGGCGACGTCGACCAGGTGAAGGGGACCAACGGCTGGAAGACGGGGGGCCTGAAACGCGCCATTTATGCCAAGTTAGGCCTGACCTTCTTATCCGACGACTAGCCCAGAAACCGGAGCTCTATCGTGGTATCCGCAGAGCGCGAACGCGCAAGCGACATTTACGATCCCAAGTACGACGGGGACGAAGACGACCTGCGCCCTCTGGAGCGGGGTGGGATGTCGCTCAAAATGGGCGACAGCGGCAGCGATTACGAGGATAAGTACCCCTATTCCAGGATCAACGCGCTACAGGCCGAGATCAAGTTCGCCGCTCTTTACAACTTCATCAAGGACTATCTGCCCAGGGCGCACAAAACAAAGATTCTGTTCAACGGCCTAGGGGGTGTCGTCAAAAGAGTTTGCTCCAGACCATCACTGCCCGGAGTTGGCAGATGGCCAAATAAGACGCCGTTCTCTTGGCATAACGGGTCGCCACCCCGCGCCACTGCTTGAATTCCAGGAATCCGTTCTCCACCAGGTGCCGCAGCTTGTACCGCTCCCGGTCATAGTCCCGCTTTTCTCTACGGTTGCTTTTGGGCGGTATCACTGGGTCCATTCCCAATCCCCGGACGGTGGCGATGATTTCATTGGTGTCATCGGCTTTGTCCGCCAGCAGGCACTCCGCTGCTATGCCCTCAATCAGAGGCAAAGCCTGGGAGCAGTCGGCAACCGTACCCTCGGTCACCGCCAGCCTTACCGGCATTCCGTGGGAACCCACCGCCAGGTGCAGCTTGCGGTTCCGCCCCCTTTAGTGCGGGCAATGGACTGATTTCCGCCCGGGGCGCCAGCGCTGTGGGGATGGGCCTTGATATAGCTGGCGTCTATCATCAGCCACTCGAAATCAGGGCCATCCATCACCGCCTCCAACAGTCCGGCCCACACGCCCCGATCCCGCCAGCGGCAGAAGCGGCGGTGGGTGTTCTTCCAGTCTCCGTAGTCCGGGGGCAAATCGCGCCAAGGAGCGCCGGTGCGCAGAATCCAGCACACGGCGTCGATAAACTGCCGGTTGTCCGGGGCCGGTCGGCCTCTCTTGCCCTCTCCCCCAGGCAAATGCGGCCTCAACCGTTCCCAAACGGCATCGGTCATATCGTGGCGCCGGTGCGCTGCCGTCATTCCCCCACCTTCCACACTCTCCCCTTTTACAGAAATTTACCACCCTACCGCCATTTTGACGACACCCCCTAGTGTCATGTATCTAAAGTACGCCTGCAAAAACTGGCGACCTTGGCCAGGATCTGGTCGGCGGTCTTGGTCCAGATAAAGGGCTTGGGGTTTTCGTTGGTAAGGTCAAGATAGCGGTAGATGGCGGCTTCCAGTGCCCCGCTGCTCTGATGCACCCCTCGCCGTAGCTGCTTCTCGGTCAGCATCCCGAACCACCGCTCCACCAGGTTCAGCCAGGATGCGCTGGTCGGCGTGAAGTGCAGGTGGAACCGTGGCCGCTTGGCTAACCAGTTCCGGATCAGCGCCGTCTTGTGGGTGGCGTAGTTGTCCACGATGAGATGGACGTCCAGGTCAAGGGGCACTTCGGCCTCAATGGTATCGAGGAACTTGCGGAACTCCACGGCCCGGTGGCGTCGGTGGCATTGGCCGATCACCTTACCGGTTTTGGCATCCAGCGCGGCGAACAACGACGTGGTGCCGTGGCGCAGGTAATCATGGGCGCGCCGTTCCGCCGGTCCGGGGCGCATGGGTAACAGCGGCCTGGTCCGGTCCAAGGCCTGAATCTGGGACTTCTCGTCCACGCACAACACCAACGCCCGATCCGGCGGGTCCAGATAAAGCCCCACGATGTCCCGCACCTTCTCGATGAAGAAGGGGTCCGCCGACAGCTTGAACGTCTCGGTGCGGTGGGGTTGCAGTCCGAAGGCACGCCAGATGCGGCTGATGGTGTTGTGGCTCAGGCCGGACCGCTGCGCCATGGACCGAGTGCTCCAGTGGGTGGCGTCTTTAGGTGTGGTCTCCAACGTCAGCGTAATCACCCGTTCCACATCATCATCGGTAACCGCTCGGGGCCGACCGCTGCGGGGCTCGTCCGTCAGTCCATCCAGCCGCTGTTCCAGAAAACGCGAACGCCATTTGCCCACCGTTGCGTCGGACACCCCCAGATCGGCGCCCACGGCGGTGTTGCTCCGGCCTTCGGAGCAGGCCAGTATCATTCTGGCCCGCAGCGCCAGGGCTTGCGCCGTCTTCGGTCGTCGCACCCACCGCTCCAGAGTTTCCCGCTCCATGTCGTGCAAAATCAGCGGTGGCATTGGTCGTCCGATGGCCATGGTTATCCTCCCTCGGGACTGCTCACCCGGAGGATACCTCATCGCTGATACTATTACTACTAACTTCAGTTACATCACACTAGGGTCATTCGACTATCGCCGTCGGGAATGAAAGGGCGCGGCAGCAACGAAGCGATCCGACCGCTCGTGGCGAGAACCTGCGCTGTGGCGACGAGATTGCCACGCTGCGCTCGCGATGACAGTTTGAACGCAAGCGGGCACGCGTGAGGTGCGGCCGTTCCTTGACCCTTACCTCAGGCCGTCCTACAATCCTAGCGTCCTGCGGACTGGCTATTTGCAACGTTGCGAAGCTGGTCGCTGCGGACTATCCCCGACATTCACGGTGGCTAGAAGATGCCCATTAGAGTCGGCCGCGTGCCGTACCTGGAAGCCGAACCCTTCTATTTCGACATGGAGCGTCGCGGCATAGAACTGCGCGAAACCACGCCTCGCCAGTTGGGCGACGCCCTTGCCAGCGGCGAACTCGACGCCGGACCGGCGCACCTTCCCGACGTGTTTCGCCTGGAAGATCGCTTCGAGCCCGTCGGCGGGTTCTGCTTCTCCGCCCTGAGCCGCGCCGTTAGCGTCTGTCTGTACTCTCAATATCCGATGGAAGAGCTCGGCGGCGTCACCATCGGCGTGTCCGACGAGGATGTCACCGCGTCCAAGCTGCTCGAGATACTGCTCCGCCGCAAGTACAACCTGGAGCCGGGCGAGTTCGCCGCCCGACCCGGCGACGTCGTCCGCCCCGACGAGAGCTTCGACGCCTTCGTCCTCATCGGAAACCGTGCCCTCCGGCGCCGTCGCGGGGTCCGCGGCTTCGCCCACCGTTTCGACCTGGGGACAGAATGGACCCAGTGGACCAACCTGCCCTTCGTGTTCAGCCAGTGGGTGATGCGCAAGGATCTCGAGGACCGTGAAAAGGCCACGTTGGAGGACACCCTGTACGTCGGGCTTGAAGAGGGCGTTGACGGCCTGTATCACCTGAACGAGCCGCGCGATGAACTGCTCATGCTGCCCCGGGACGTGGTGGAATACATCCAGGGCATCCGCTACTACGTCGGCCGGTCCGAGCAGCAGGCCATTTCCCGTTTCCGCGAGTATCTCGGGGACCTGAACGCCTAGCGGCGGGGCCGGCATTCCTCAACCGGCATGGATGCCCGGCCCGAACCATGAGCAAGGTTGTTGACCGGGCCAGCGTGGTTACCGGCCGCCCGGCGTTCATCTGCGACTATTCGCCGCCTCGTTCCGGCCGGCCGGCCGACGCGCCGGCGCCGCCCGGATCGGCGGATTTTATTTCGGCGGCATACAACCCGGGTCGCGCGGTCAGGATGAACCCGGTCGCCGCGGCCGTAGTGCTGCGCGACCGGTATGACGCCGAGCCGATTTTCACGCTGGCCACGCGGGACATGAACCGCCTGGCACTGGAATCGTTACTGCTCGGCGCCCAGGCGCTTGGATTGGAGAACGTCATCGTGGTCGCGGGGGATAGTTTCGGTCCGCGAGATACTGCTGCTGCCGTCAACGACTACCGGCCCAGCGAGCTCATCGCCGCCATCACCGATATGAACACGGGCACGGACCACCGCGGCAGCAGCCTGCGAGCGCCCACCGATTTCTGCATCGGGGCGACCGTCGATTTGGGTCGTAGCACGGCATCAGAAGCCAAGCTGGCCGCGCGCAAGGTGGATGCCGGCGCGCATTTCCTGATTACGCAGCCGGTGTTTGACCGCGCTGAGATCGGGCGCTTCGCGGATGCCTACGCGCGTGCCGCCGGGACCCTGCCGTCCGTGCCCATTTTTTACGGCGTGGGGCTGCTGGAGCAGGACGGCGTCTCGTTCGCGACCGTGCCGGATCAAGTCACCGGTGATTTGGCGGCCGGCCGATCCGGCGTGGACATTGCCTTGGAAACCTGGGAGGGATTGAAGGCCGCCGGCGCTCGCGACTGCTACCTGGTACCGCCCATTCGGCGCAGCGGAGCTAGAAATTATGCGGCAGCGGCGGCGTTTTTGGAGCAATCGGACGGCTCCGTAAAATAGCGCTGGATGCTTTATCTGGCGTTAGCGTTCAGACCCTCGGCAACTTCCGGGGGCAGCGATACGCCGTTCTGCTCCAATAATTCGGCTATGCGCTGCCGTTCTGCATCCCTGCCTACCTGCACGCCTTGCTCCCTGCCTCGGGCTTCTGCCTTGGCGTCTTTGGCCGCAGCCCATCGCTCAACGGTTTCTTTGGCTGCGAAGAACATTGTGATACCTCCGTACAACAGCGCGGTCGTGGGAAACAGGAGCGCGGTGGCTACTATTATAATGCCGGCTTGATGGGCGGCCAGACCGGACAGCAAGCCCAGCGCCGGCCACCCGGTACAGATTGCACACTGATTGAGCGCAATCGCAACCCACATACTGATACTGACCGACATTGACCCATCGATAAACCGCCAATTTGCTCGCCCGTATATTTGATTGGCCACGGGAACTCGTTCAATCCAACTGCGCTACGGCCCCCATGGCGCCGCCGCCGCCACGTCTCCGTCGCTGACGATGTCCACCACCGCCGGACGGTTCGCGCTCACGGCTTGGTCCAGCGCGGAGTTGATCTGGTTGGGATCGGTCACGCGGATGCCCAGGGCGCCCATGGACTCGGCGATCTGGGCGAAGTTGGTATCGGTGAACCGCCAGAGCTCCCCGGGATTGCCGCCCTCGCGCCCTTCGTAGGCTGCCTCGTCTCCCCGGCGGTCCTGGTTCAGCCCGCCGTTGTTGTGCACCACGGTAACGGCGTTGATGCCGTAGCGCACGGCGGTTTCCAGCTCGCCGATGTGGTACCACATGCCGCCGTCGCCGGTCCAGCAGACCACCGGCCGGTCGGGCGCGCCGCACTTGGCGCCCAGCGCCGCCGGCAGTCCCCATCCCAGCGAACCGGCCGCTCGCAGGTAGGATTGGCCCTCGTGCGTCAGGTCAACCATGCTGCCGGTCCAGATGCCCGCGTGTCCGGTGTCTGCCACCAGCACGGCGTCCGAGGGCAAAAAGTCCGTCAGCTCCTGGCACAACCGCTCGGGCCGAATGGGCACCGCGTTGGACGTAAGCACCGGCTCGTGCTCATCCCGCCAGTTCTGCACGTGCTCCTGCGCCCGGGACACCCAGCTCGCGTTGCCGCCCGTGGGTTCCAGCACGTCAAGCATGGCTTCCAGCGTTCGCCTGGCGTCGCCCTGCAACCCGTATGCGGCGGGATACGACCGGCCCAGTTCGCTGGCGTCGATGTCGATCTGGATCACGGGCGTTCCCTCCGCAGGGATGCGCCAGTCCAGCGTCACCTGGCTACCGGTGTGGCTGCCGATGAACAGCACCAAATCCGCCTCGGACACCACGCGGTTCGCGGACCAACGCGAGTAGCTGCCAACCACGCCCACGGACAGCGGGTGGTTCTCGGGTATGCAGCCTTTGGCGTTGAGGGCGGTGGCCACCGGGATGTTCAACATCTCCGCCAACCGCACGACCTCGGCCTCCGCGCCCGAGGCGGTGACGCCGCCGCCGGCCACGATCACCGGCCGCTCGGCCTGCGACAGTAGGCGCGCGGCCTCGCGCACGCGCTCCGGTTCCGGACCCGGCCGGAACGCCGGCCGCTGGGTGAAGGGTTCCTCCACGATCACGTCCGTGTCGAGGATGCCGTCGGTGATCACATCGCCGGAGATACCGGAGAAATCCAGGTGCGCCGGCAGCGTCTGCCCGGTGGTCACCTCGCGGAACGCCTGGCGCAGCAGGTGCGGCAGCTGTTCCACCGTTTCCACTTCCGCGCTGTACTTGGTGACGGACGCGAAGGGTCGCGAGTGCTCGATTTCCTGGTACGAGTTCCGGTGCCGGTGCATCGGCGGGCGATGGCCCGTGATCGCGATGACAGGCGACACTCCCAGGTAGGGATCCTGGAGTCCGGCCGCCAGGTTGGCCGCACCCACCGACTGGGCAAAACAAAAGCCCGGCTTGCCGGTTACCCGGGCGTAGGCGTCCGCCATGTACGCCGCCGATTTTTCACCGTGGCTGATGATCCGCTGGATTCCAACGTCCTCCATTTCCACGAGGGCGCGGCGGATGATGGCCGGAACGAAAAAAACGTGGGTTACGCCGTACTCGCGCAGGGTCTCGGCGAGGAAGCGCGCGCCGGTCATAGTGGGCATCTATGGGCCTCCCGTATTAACAGTGACCGTCATTCCGGCTTGCGCTGGAATGACGGCTCAAGGAACTACTCTGATGGGTTCGGCTAGACGCCGCGTTCTTCAAAAACTTCCTTGGCAATTCGCACCGCGTTGGCCGCCACCGGCCAGCCGGCGTAAAACGCCATGTGCGTGATCACCTCGGAGATCTCGTCGCGGGTCACGCCGTTGTCCAGGGCACGGCCGATGTGGCCGCGCAGTTGGTCCGTGCGGTAAAGCGCGGTCAGCGTGGCAACGGTGATCAGGCTGCGGTCCCGCTTGGACAGCTCCGGTCGCTCCCAAACGTCCCCGAACAGCACGTCGGCGGACAGCTCGGCCAGCTTGGGCGATACTTCTTGCATTACGGTTCGGGCTGCGGGCTGCGTCATAACGCCTCCTTTGTCTGTGGTTACGGGTGTCTGTGGTTACGGATTTTCGCGCAGGGTGCCGCCGGTTTGCAGCGGCTCGGGCGCTAGGCCGGCCGGAACATCGGCAGGCTGATGTTGTCGTCAATTTCCTCAAACTCGACGGCCACCGCCATGCCGCATTGCACGGCGTCCGGCCGGATTTCCCCTTCACCGAAGTCGATTCCGACCAGCCACGAAGGTATTCGCGGCCCTTCTTCCAGCTCCACCACCGCCGCAATGTATGGCACCTTGTCGCGGAACGCCGGCGTGGGTCCCCGATGCACGATGGCGAAGGTGTGGAGAGTGCCGCGCCCGGCGCTCTGGATCCAGTCCGTATCCCGGGAGAAGCACTCGGGGAAAGGGCAAATGTCGCGGGGGTAGAAGTAGGCCCGGTCGCACGTCGTGCAGTGGCGCAGCCAAAGCTCGCCGGCCTTGCACTTCTCCCAATAGAAATCGGATTCCGGCTGCGGCGCCGGCAGCGGTATCTGAGGAGCAGCCTGTGTCATCTCGTCAATCTCCGATGCGGAAAATAAGCCGTGTCGGCTCGGCAAGCCAACCGCCGGTAAGGATAGCGACGGAAGTGCCCATGCGCAACCTTCCCAGTCCGCCCTCGCATACTTGGGAGTTGGGCCCGGCTGGATCAAGGCGCCTTTGGCGTCGTACTCCCGGGCAAAGGCCGTGAGCGGATCCGTTGCTGCTCGATCACCCAGAAGCAGCCAGACCATTCTGACCGCCCGACCATGGTATCAACAACGAACTGAGGACGTTTCTCAGTAGGAAAATCAGGAATACGAAACAGTACTACCGCTGGCGGTGCCGGTAACTCACGGTCATAAATCAACGCTCCAAAATCACTTTTGTCGAAGGTCAGCAAAATCCTACTTTCTGTAACCGCCCGCGCCAGTACCGCATCATCTTGACTACGAGGTGCAACATCAGAAACAGAAACTACGTCGTAACCAGCGTTTCGTAATAATGAGACGACAGTCTCCGGCATGTTCTCATCAACCAAAATTTTGTTATTCAATTTCATCTCCTATAAATCAACGTGTTGTTGTTCATTTTCGTATCCCAATATCCAGTCGTCGATCGACGACGTGTTTTTCGGCTCGAGGTTCGCACGAGCGCAGCGCAGACACGCCCTGATGTCGGCGGCCGTCAGCTGCGGGTAGCTAGCTAGAATAGCTGCCTCGCTGGAACCTGCTCCCATCAATTCCAAGATGAACGGCACGGACAATCGGGTCCCTTTGATTGTAGGCCGCCCTGCCAGCACCTTGTCATTGGTTTCGATGTGATCTCTCCAGTTCATAAAACCCGCCAATTACGACTAACTAACTTGTAATACCTAGGTGTATTGTAACGCCTCACCATTCCCGCGGTCAATTCAGAACCAGCACCGCTCCGGCCACCACCATCCAGGCTCCTATCGCCAGCAGCAGCGGCACGTCTTTCAGCATCAGCAGTTCCGGCGACTCGGCATCCCGGCTGTGGTTCAGCAGGTATAGGTACCGGAACAGGCCGAATATCACCAGGGGAACGGTGAGCAGCATCGTGTTGTTTTCGGGCAGGTTGTCCGCTTCCACCGCGTACAGCGCGTAGCTAACCAGCGCCGCCGTGGCCGACAGGATCAGCAGCTGCCCGCCCAACGGCGGAGCGTAATGCGAGAGCGTCGCCCGCTGCGCCTCCGGGTCCTCACCCGCCAGCCTCGCCTCGGCGTACCGCCGCCCGATCACGATGAACAGCGCGCCCGCCGCGGTGACCGCGTAGAGCCACGGCGAGGGCGCGGCTCCCACCGCCACCGCTCCGGCGACCGCCCGCAACACGTAGCCGCCGGCCACTATCATGACGTCCACCAAGGCCACTCGCTTCAGCCGCAACGAGTAGCCAACGTTGGCCAGGAGATATATGCCGCCGATGAGGGGCAGTTCCAACGCCGGCGCCGTTATAGCGTATAGCGCCAACATTCCGGCGGCCGCGAGGGTCGTCATCGTAGAGATTGCCAGCCACCCCGGCAGCAGTCCCGAAGCGATGGGCCGCGCCCGTTTGGTGGGGTGCCGGCCATCCGCCTCCCGGTCAGCCAGGTCGTTCAGAATATAGATCGCCGACGACAGGGCGCAGAACGCGGCGAACAGCCCGGCTAGCCTCGGGATGTAGGGCAGCAGCGTCGCGAGATTTCCGGGTTCCCAGACCAAGTCCACCGCGAACAGCAGCGGCAGGAACACCAGCAGGTTCTTCACCCACTGCAGCGGACGGGCCGTCGTTAACAACCCTGCCAGCCGGCTCATGGCTGACCGGATGCCCCCGCGTCGGTCGCCACTGCGGTTGCACTGCTCCTCCCGGTGCGGACCAGCCACAGCCAGGCCAACCCGCCAACGATCACCGCCAGCCACAGGGTGGCCAACCGGGTCAGCAGGGTCGCCAACGCCGCCGTCGCCGCCGGCAGGCCGGCCTGTCCCAGGAGCGCCACCATGCTGCCCTCAAATCCAATCAGCCCGCCCGGCAGCGCGGTAACCGCGCCCACTAAGGCCGCCACCGCTGATACCGGGAGCGCGACACCAAGGGCCACCGAGTCACCCAACCCGACGATGATTACCCATAGCGCCAAACCCTCGGCCGCCCACGCCAGGAAGCCCAACGCCACCGCCGCCGCCAGCAGCCGGGGCGACATCAGGCGACGCAGCCCGTCCTGCGACTGCGCCAGCGGTTCGCGCCATCGCCGCAGCGCCGGCAACTCCAGCGCCTTCGCTCCGTACCGTGACGCCGCCAGCAGCCCAACAGCCAGCCCGATCAACAGCAGGGCGCCAACCGTCAACGCGATCGCCGTGGGCAACAGCAGCACGCCGGTCAGTCCCCAGTAGGGCGACGGAGATAACGTCCGTCAGCCGCTCCATCACCACCGCGGGCGCGGACGCCGGTACGGGTACGCCCGTCCGCTGGTTGAGCCACACGCTCTTCAGCAGTTCGCCGACTTTGCCCGGCGTGATCGACAGGGCCAACCCCGCCACGAATACCGGGGCGCTCACCGAAGCCGGTACGTTGATCCCGAGCGCGTGCAGGTACATGGACCATCGGAGGTAACGCAACCCGTAGTTGACCACGGCCAGGCCCGCCGCCGCCGCGAATCCGGCGTATGCAGCCGGAGAGTCGAACAGCACCCTGCCAACCTGCCGAAAATCCCCGTACGCCAACAGGCCGCCGAATACCGCTACGGTCAGCAGTCCCAGCAGCAACCATCTCCGCCCGTTCAACCCAGTCCCCTCGCGAGCAACCGCTGCACCGGGATCCGCGCTCGCCTCGGGCATTCGGCAGATCTGCGCGGCTAGGTAGCCGGCTCCGAACCCGTTGTCGATGTTCACCACGCCTATCCCCGGAGCGCAGGAGTTCAGCATCCCCAGCAGCGCCGCCAACCCCTGGAAACTTGCCCCGTATCCAACGCTGGTGGGCACCGCGATCACCGGCGCCGATACCAACCCCGACACCACGCTCGCCAACGCTGCCTCCATCCCCGCGACCACGATGATAACCCGCGCTTCCTGCAGCCGTTGCCGCTGGGCCAGCAGGCGATGCAGGCCCGCCACGCCGACGTCGTTAAGCCGGGCGGCCTGACATCCCATGATCTCCGCCGTCAGCGCGGCCTCTTCCGCCACCGGCAGGTCGGCGGTACCGCCGGTGACGATCAGCAGGCCCAGGTCCGCCGGCCCTCTCGATCCCTCTTCCGGGACCACGCTTTCCGGTACCGCGATTTCCGGTACCACGATGCAGCGCGCCAACTCGTTGTAACGCGCGGTCGGAACGTCAGCGACGACGGCCTCGTAAACCTCGAGCGCGGCGCGCGTGACCAGCACGGGATGGCCTCTTCCGGCCATCGCGAACACGATCCCGGCAACCTGTTCCCGGGTCTTCCCTTCCGCCAGTACGACCTCCGGCCAACCCGTCCGCAGGGGCCGGTGGTGGTCCAGCCTGGCGTAACCCAGGTCCTGGTAGGGCAGATCACGCAGGGCATCCATCGCCCGCGACACCGTCAGGCTGCCATCCCGGACGCTCTCCAGCAGGGTTTGCAGCGCGTCGCCGTCCACCGCTAACTCGCCTCTGCCGCGACCGGCACCGTTCGCGTCTTCATCAGTCGATACAACCCGCCCAACGTGCTCATCCCAGCCACGTAGGTCGCGAAAACGGCCACCGCGATCCACGTCAGGGCCACGAACCTTCCCGGCATCGGCAGGACCACTGTCAAAATCAAGGCGATCACCACCAGGATGATTCCCGACACGGCGCCCACCGCCGCGCCGAATTTGGCTGCGGCGACCAGCGGGTCGGAACCTTCAGTGTCCACTGACCGGATCCCAAAGTAGGCCCCGAGAAAGGGTCCGAAGGGAGCCAGCAGGAATTGCGCCACGGGGATTATGGTACACACCAGCATCACCCCCAGGGCGGTCAGCAGCCCTTTAGTCACCGCTGCCTCGGGCTCCGGTTCGATATTCTCGCCCTGACAACATTGGACAACCAGTATATCCGGTGGCCTCTGCGGTTGCACCGCCGGGCGTCGTTATAAGGGGTCATTCGATTGTTGTCGTCAGGAACGATACGACGCGCCAGTTTAAGGACCAGAACCACCGCTTACGGCAAGAGCCCATGCTACGCCGACGGGATTGCCGCGCTGCGCTCGCAGTATCTGTGTTGTGTGTCAAGCGGGGTTCAGGTTGGTTGTTGGAATTGTGGGGGTCCACGGGGTGCCGCGGCGGGCCACGGCGTTCAGTAGCCACAGCAGCTTCCGCATCACCGCCACCAGCGCCACTTTGCCCGGCTTGCCCCGCTGACGCAGCCGACGGTAGAAGTCTCCCAACTCGTCGTGGTTGCGCGCTGCCACCATGCTGGCCACGTACCGCACCCGACGCACCGGCCGACGTCCGCCACGGGTGGACCGGTATCCCCGCTGCTGACCGCTGTCCCGTGACCACGGCGCGACGCCGCACAGCGCGGCCAGGACATTGCTCTCGCACTGGCCCAACTCCGGCAACCAGGCCACCACCGCCGCTGCGGTCTGGATACCCACTCCCGGCACGCTGCGATACCACTCAACCTGGCGCTGAAACTCCGCGTTCTGCTTCAGCAGTTCCTGGCATTGCTCATCCAGCAGCCCGATCTCCTCATCCAGCCACGCGATGTGCCGGCGTATGGAGTCCTGGCTTGCCGGGTTGTGTACCCGGGCCAGCCGGTTCTTCTCCTGGGTCCGTTGACCCACCAACTGCTCCCGCCGGCGCAGCAGGTCCTGCAACCGGATGCGATCCGCGTCCTGGGCCAACGTCGCTGGCGGTTGGAATGCCTCCCCATACCGGGACAGCACCACGGCGTCCAACCCGTCGGTCTTCGCCTCGTAGCCACCGGCCCGCGCATCGGCCCGCACCCGGTTGGGATGGGCGACAGGCACCGCCACTCCACCCTCGCGCAACCCTGCCACCACCAGGCGTTCGTAACCGCCCGTCGCTTCACAAACCGCCAGCACCTCGCCTCGGGGCTGCAACCAGTCCAGCAACTCCCCAACCCCGCCCGCGTGTTGGCAAATCGTCGCGCCCGTTCCCCGTCCACCGACACGTCCAGTTCCCCTTTGCCCACGTCTATCCCGGCCATTGCTCGGCTCATCTTTCCGTCGCCTCCGTTGGTGCTGGTGTGATAATGGCGGCGCTGGGACCCTCCACACTTGCATTGCGGGGCGACACACCCGGGTATCCGTTCGGAGCAGACCAGCGCCTTCCGGGAGGGGTGTCCTACTGCGAGACGGTGCGGTCCAGGCCGTAGACCCGGCTCACCCAATGACAGACGACGCGCCCCTCCCATTACCCCACAAATTGGCCCATTCGCGGGGTGACCGCAACATACAAATGACAGTGGGGAAAATCGAATGACCCTGATCGTTATAATTGCCGGCAGACTGATCGACCAACTCATGCGGCTAGACCACGTTTGGAATTGGAGACGATTGCCATGAGCAATCCCGAAGCAATCACCGGGCAAGACGAGACCGGCCAAGACGGGCCCTTCGCCGAACTGCTGGGCATACGGCCCGGCATATCCGCCGATGGCGTGGGCACGGCGTTCATGACCGTGGCGGACAAACACCGTCAACGCGCCGGCGTCGTCCAGGGCGGCATCCTGGTGGCGTTGGCAGACTACGCGTTCTTCCGCGCCTGCCGCTCCGTCCTCGGGGAGGGTGAGCACGCCGTCACCATCGAATTGAAACTGAACTTCATCGCGCCGGCCGGTGATGGCGAGTTGACCGCCCGCAGCTCCATCAAGAGTCGCGGAGGCCGCATCATCGTCGGCGACATGGAAATTCACGGAGAGGAAGGCCAGCTGATTGCCACCGGGATTGGGACCTATATGACGGTTTACGACCGTCACCGGCGGCAGGCGGAGGCGAATACCTGACGCGGTTGGCATTTGCCGCCGCCTTTGGGTATAATCACCGCACGATGGAGGTGTCGTTTTGCGCGTCCCGATGAAAGTGGACTACGGCGTGCGCGCGCTGGTTGAACTGGCCATGCGCTACGGCGATGGGCCGGTTCAGACCGCTGCCATCGCATATCGCCAGGGCATACCCGAACCGTATCTCGAACGGCTGATGTCCACCCTCAACAAGAGTGGCTTCGTTCATAGCCGGCGCGGGCCCCAGGGCGGTCATCTTTTGGCGAGGGACCCCCAGGATGTCAACCTGTACGACATCATGCAGGAGCTGGACGGCAACGCGTCTCCCCTGGACTGCCTGACCCTGCCCACTGACTGCATGTTCGTCGATTCGTGCGCCCAGAAGGAAATCTGGCAGACCGTCGAGGATTCCATCCAGCAGGTACTACAGGCCACCACGCTGGCGCACTTGGCGGATCGGCAGAGCGTACTCATTGCCGAAGGTGATAGCGGCCACGAGGTTTCGGAGCCGGTCCCTGCGGTTTCGGTGTGACCGGCCGCCGCCTCGCTTGACAACTTTCCCGGCCCGACAATACACTTCCGCCCAAGATGTCACCCGCACAAATTGCGCCGGTTGCCTGCGCCTGTCCCCGCAAATAGGGGGCTGGCCGGGTATCATCCACCTCGAGCCTGCGTCCGCCGAATTCGCCGCCAGACGGTGCGGGGCGCAGGTTTTTAGTTGAATCTATCGAACCCTGAATCGGATCGAAGCGCAACCGGATCGAACCCTTAGTCGGATCGAATCCTCGATTGGATCGAAACGCCGATCGGATCGCACACTCGAACAGATCGCACACTCAACGGGAGGAACACAAAATGGTCCAGCCCCTACGCTTGACCCCAGATCAGGTCAAACGCTACAGCCGCCACATCATCATGCAAGACGTCGGTAGCGCCGGACAACGCAAGATGATGGAATCCAGCGCGCTGATAATCGGGGCCGGCGGCTTGGGTTCCCCGTCCGCGGTGTATCTGTCCCTGGCCGGCGTTGGCAAGATCGGTATCGTCGATTTCGACGTGGTCGAGTTGTCCAACCTACAGCGGCAGATCCTGCACCACACGCCCGACGTGGGCCGGTCCAAGGTACAGTCGGCCAAGGACAACATCCTGTCCTACAACCCTGAAGTCGACGTGGTCCTCCACGAGACGTGGCTCACTTCGGAAAACGCCTTCGACATCATCAGCCAGTACGACATCGTCATCAACGGGGCCGACAACTTCGCCACCCGTTACCTGGTGAACGATGCCTGTTACCTGTTGAACAAGCCTCTCATTGACGGCAGCATCCTGATCTTCGACGGACAGGCCACCGTTTTCCTGCCCGGCCAGGGCTGCTACCGCTGCCTGTTCCCGGCTCCGCCGCCTCCGGGCATGGTACCCAACTGCGCCGAGGCCGGCGTGCTGGGCGCCCTCACCGGGTTGGTCGGGTCTATCCAGGCTACCGAGGCTCTCAAGCACATCCTCGGCATCGGCGAAAGCCTTTCCTCCCGCCTGCTGGTCATTGACGCACTGAGCATGCAGTTCCGGGAAGTGCGGCTGCGCCGCAACCCCGGTTGTCCGCTCTGCGGCGACAACCCCACCGTCACCGAACTCATCGACTACGAAGTGTTCTGCGGCGTGGCCGAAGTGCCCGAACCCGTGGCCATCGGCGCCGGCGCGTTGTAATCATCCGTTTTGGCAATCCAGAGGCGACCCGGAGCCCGGCACCAATGACGCTCTCCACGTACAAAGGACTCATTGCCACTATCGGCAATACCCCCCTGGTAGAGCTGCAAAACCTCAGCCCAAATCCCGAGGTTCACATCTACGCCAAGCTTGAGGGGCAAAATCCCACGGGCAGCGTCAAGGATCGCATCGGACTCAAGATGATCGAACGGGCGGAAGCCGACGGTGAGATCTCAGCCAGCCGTACCATCCTGGAGCCCACGTCGGGCAACACCGGCATTTCCCTCGCGATGATCGGTCGCCTCAAGGGATACAAGGTCAAGGTGGTGATGCCGGAAAACGTCTCCGTGGAACGCACCCAATTGCTGGAAGCCTACGGCGCGGAGATCGTCTACTCCGACGGTACGTTGGGAACGAACGGCAGCGTCGTCATGGCCCAGGAAATGGTGGGGCAAAACCCCCACGACTACCTGATGCTCTACCAATACGGCAACGACGGCAACCCGGACGCGCACTACGAGGGCACCGGCCAGGAGATCATCGAGGCGCTACCTGAAGTGGACGTGTTCGTCGCCGGCCTTGGAACCGGTGGCACGCTGATGGGCAATGCCCGCCGGCTGAAGGAGCACCGCGCCGACATCAAGATCATCGCCGTCGCCCCGGAAACGGACGACTTCATCTCCGGCCTGCGCCGCCTTGAAGACGGCTTCATTCCGCCCATTCTTGACATCAACCTGCTGGATAATCGGCTGCTGGTCAACAGCTTCGACTCCTTCTACATGACCAAGGAGTTGATGAACAAGGAAGGAATCTTCGCCGGCATCTCCTCCGGGTCCGTCATCGCCGGCGCTCTGAAACACGCCGAACGCATGGAAAGCGGCAACGTCGTGTGCCTGCTGGCCGACGGCGGTTGGAAGTACCTCAGCAGCCAGCTGTGGACCCGGGATTACGAAACCCTCGCCCAGGAGGCCCAGGGGAAAATCTGGTGGTAGCGACGGGACAGCACGGTATTTCCCGCTGGTTCATCCCGTATTCTCGCCCTTGCCCCGACCCATTGCCGATGCTATAATGCCGCCACATCACGCCCCGCTGCCGGGCAAAGTGAGCAACCCTCATCATCCTTGCAGCGAGCGGTTCACGGGATTGCAAAGCGGGGCTGATACCCGCTTTATTGCTGTGAACACGATGCACATTAGATCACTGTCGGCGGCGCGTCCGGCGGAGGATAACCATGAAAAGCGATTTCATGATGGCGTTGAATCAACTGTCCGCCGAACGGGGCCTGCGCAAAGAGCTGGTCTTGGACAAGGTGGAGGTCGCGCTGGCCACCGCATTTCGCCGCGACCGGGTGGCTGGCGCCCAAAACCTGACCGTCAAGCTTAATCCGAACACGGGAGACATCAGCATTTTCCCCCTTAGGAGCGTCGTCGAAGAAATCGAGGACCCGGAGACCCAGATCGCCCTCTCCGACGCATTGCGGATCCAGCCTTGGGCCGAGATCGGCAGCGAGATTTCCGAGGACGAGGAAGTCGCCTACGACACCAGCCGCATCTCCGCTCAAACCGCTCGCCAGGTGCTCATGCAGGGCCTGCGTGAGGCCGAGCGCGAAAAGATATTTGAAGAATACTCCGCCTACCAGGGTGAGATCATCAGTGGCAGCGTGGAGAGCATCGAGAAGGGCCCCACCGTATTCGTCAACCTCAACCCGCATCAGGCCCAGAGCGCGAACCGCGCCCGGGGCGTAATGCGTCCGGACAACCAGGTGGGCAGTGAACGGTACCGCAAAAACCAGTCATTGAAGGTCCTCCTCGTCGAGGTACAGCAAACCACCCGGGGCCCGGAGGTTGTGGTCAGCCGCGCCCATCGCGACCTGCTCCGCCGGCTGATGGAATCGGAAGTCCCCGAGATCGGCAACGGCACCGTCGAAATCCGCGCCATTGCCCGCGACCCTGGTATTCGCAGCAAGGTCGCCGTGTCCTCCCATCAGGACGGGGTGGATCCTGTGGGTTCCTGCATTGGCCTGCGGGGCAATCGCATTCAGAGCGTGGTCAACGAGTTGCAGGGCGAAAAGATTGACGTGATCGAGTGGGACCCCAACCCCCGCGTACTGATCGGCCGCGCCCTCAGTCCCGCGGACGTTGGAGGCGTCGAACTTGACGCCGACGAGAACACCGCCTACGTGGTGGTACCCGAGAGCCAGATGTCGTTGGCCATTGGTCGAGACGGCCAAAACGCCCGTTTGGCCGCGCGGCTGTCGGGGTGGCGGCTGGACATCAAGAACATCGAGCAATGGGAAACCCTGCGGTCCGCCCGCGCTGCGGAGGCCGCCCGCACCGCCGCCGCCCAAGCCGAAGCCGATGAAGCCGCTCGTATCGCCGCTGCCGCCGCCGAGGCGTCCGCACCGGCGACTCCGGAAACGGAACCGGTCGAGTTGGCTCCCGTCGCCGAGGTGATCGCAGAGGCGTTGGCTGACATTCCGCCCGTTTCAGCGGCCATCCAGGCCGAGATCGAAAGCCTCGTTCCCGAAGAGGTGGCCGTCCAGCCTGAATCCGAGCCGCAGCCCGCGGCAGATCCCATCCCCGCCCAGCCGCAGGCAATGGTTGTTGAACCCCTTGGTGAGGTGGCCGAAGTTGCCGAGCCCGAAATCGACGAGGACGCGTTGTTGGATGCACTGATCGCTCAAGAAGAAGCAGCCGCGACTCCGGATGCGGATGAGGCGGTCGGCCTCAGCGTTGACGCTCTGGAAAGCTTGACCATAGACGACGTGGTTGACGAGGACGAGGAAGAATTCGAGGAAGAAGAGGAAGAAGAACCGGAGCCTGAAATGTCCGATCTCCTAGCCGGGCTTCCTAACCTCGCGCCGGACGCCGGCAAGATCAGGTTCGCGGAAGATATTGTTGGCGACTTCAGGGGAGGCGACCGTCGGCGTCGGCGTGGCGGCGGAGCCCGTCGCGGTGGTAATGTACCGGGCGCCCGCGGTCCCGGACCGCGCCGTAGATAGCCCTTGGCACTCATCCGATCTCTTCCTGCCGCACGACCTACTTGATCCAGGTAACCGTAATTCCAAAACAGCGTCACATCCCTGAGCGCAGCTGTATCGCCTGCGGCCAAAAGAAGCCGAAAGGCGATTTGATCAGGCTCGTCCGCACGCCTGAGGGAGAAGTGCGGCCCGATACCACCGGACGCGCCAACGGCAGGGGCGTCTATCTGTGTCACCAGGCAACGTGCTGGGAGAAGGGTCTCGTCCGCCGTTCCCTCGAACGCGGGCTGCGCAACCCGGTGTCCAACACCGACTTGGACACTCTGAAACGTTATTTCATTGAAACTGTCGCGACCGGCGTCTATCACGCCGGGTCCGGGACCGCAAATGGTGCGGTTCGGGAAGCGGGAGACTGATCCTGAACGGGGAATGACCCCGCGTGGACTGACATTCCGCTGGAGGAGATGCTACCCATGACTACGTCAACCGACCAACGCTCCGGAGCCCGACGCGCCCGTCGCAGCGAGCCACGCCGCGGAACACCCCGCGCGCTGGTCCTGCCGGACTCGCTTACCGTAAAGGACCTGGCCGAGCTCCTGGACCAATCACCCATCGACGTCATCAAGCAACTGATGCGCCACGGGATCATGGTCAACGTCAACCAGGTCGTTGACCACCAGGTGGCCACCGTGGCGGCGGCCGCTTACGGAGTCCGCACCAGGCTGGCGGAAGCAAAGGCGGAAACGGGCTCCATCAACGCCGCTTCGCAGGAAGTGGACGAAGTGCTCAAGCCCCGCCCTCCGGTCATCACCATCCTGGGTCACGTTGACCACGGCAAGACCAGCCTCCTCGACTACATCCGGAATACCACGGTGGTCGACAAGGAAGCGGGCGGCATCACGCAGCACATCGGCGCTTACCAGGTGGTCCAGGACGAGCGGCCCATCACCTTCCTCGATACCCCGGGGCATGCGGCGTTCACCGCAATTCGCTCCCGTGGAGCGCGGGTAACCGACATCGCCGTGCTGGTGGTTGCCGCTGACGACGGCATCATGCCGCAGACCGACGAGGCAATCGACCACGCGCGCGCCGCAGACGTTCCCATCGTCATCGCCATCAACAAGATGGACCTCCCGACTGCCCAACCCGACGTGGTCAAACGCCAGCTCAGCGAACGCAACCTGCTGGTGGAGGAATGGGGAGGCGACGTAATCGCCGTGCCCGTCTCCGCCCAAACCGGCGCTGGCGTCGCCGAACTACTCGAAAACCTGTCGGTGCTGTCCGAGGTCCTCGAGCTCAAGGCCAATCCCGACCGGCCAGCCGCCGGCGTCGTTGTCGAGGCCACGCTGGACCGCCGGCGCGGACCCACCGCCACCGTCCTGATCCAGGCCGGAACCCTGCGTGTCGGCAACTATATCGTCGCCGGCACAGCCTGGGGACGCGTCCGCGCTATCGCCAACGAGCATGGGAGACCATCGACTGCATCACCCCGGGTTCGCCGGGGGTGGTGATCGGCCTCAACGCGGTACCTGAAGCCGGTGACATCCTGACGGTGGTTACCGGCGAACGCGCCGCCCGCCAGATGGCTGGCCGCCGCGACCAGCGTTCCAGCACCGGCAACATGGAAACAGTGCTGACCCTGGACAGCGTCGTGAAGCAGATAGACGCCGGCGACGTCAAGGAATTGGTGTTGGTTCTCAAAGCCGACGTCCAGGGCAGCGTCGAAGCCGCGGTCCACTCCATTGAACAATTGTCCGAAGGAGACGTCAAAGCCCGGGTGATTCACTCAGCCTCCGGATTGGTCAGTGAATCCGACGTGCAGTTGGCCTCCGCTTCAGGCGGCATCGTGTTGGCCTTCAACGTTGGTTTCGAGGTCGGAGCCGAGCGCACCGCTGAGCGCCTCGGTGTCGAGGTCCGCGAATACCGGATCATCTACCGCCTGCTCGAAGACGTGGAAGGTGCGCTAAAGGGATTGTTGGAACCCGAGTACGCCGAGGTGGTCGTCGGGCGCGCCGAAATCCGCGAGGTCTTCGCCGGCCGACGCGGCGTCCGCATCGCCGGGTGTCGCGTCATGGACGGCCGCATTGTCAGGCAGGGCAACATCCGCATCATGCGCAACGACAACATCGTTACCGAAACCCAGATCGGCAGCCTCCGCCACTTCCGCGACGAGGTGAACCAGGCCACCGCAGGTACGGAGTGCGGTATCGTTCTCGACGGCTTCAACGACATTGAGGAAGGCGATATGATCGTGGCGTACCGCATGGAGCGAGCCAATTAGCTCGGCAGCGACGCTTTGAGGTTCACCCATGGCTGACCACAGACGAATGGAGCGGGTGAACGGCGTGCTCCGTGAGGAAATCGCCGCCCTGCTTGCTTCGCAGGTCAATGACCCGCGTCTCAGGGGCCTCATCACCATCACGCAGGTGCGCACGGCGTCCGACCTACGGAGCGCCCGGGTTTACATCAGCGTGATGGGGTCGGCGGCCATCCGCAAAGAAACCCTGGCCGGAATCCAGTCCTCCGCGTCCTATCTGCGACGGGAGTTGCGCGGCCGCGTCTCGTTGCGCCACGTGCCGTTCCTTACGTTCCAGTTGGACGACGCCATGATGGACGCAGACCGCCTGATGAAAATCATCGAAGACCTGGAGGTTCCGAACGAAACCGGCGACGACGCCCAGGCGCCGGCGGAGCGTGCCTGACCCCATGCCTGCTGGCGAACCTGGGCGACCGGCGATCAACGGGTTCCTCAACCTCCATAAGCCCGTCGGGATCACCTCGATGGACGCCGTCCGGCGGGTCAAGCGGATTACCGCGCAGCGCCGGAAGGTGGGCCACGCCGGAACCCTGGACCCGCTGGCAGAAGGCGTCCTTCCCATCCTTTTCGGACAGGCCACCCGCCTCATGGAATTGGTCGTCTCGGGATGGAAGCGCTACCGCGTGACGGTCCGACTGGGCGCCGTGAGCAACACCTACGACGCCGAAGGCGACATCGAGGACATCTCAGATCCTTCGTGGCTGAGCCGGCAGGACATCGCCGCGGCCCTCCACACATTCGTAGGCGACATCGACCAACTGCCTCCCATGTACAGCGCGATCAAGGTTGACGGCCAACGCCTCTACGATCTCGCTCGCGCCGGCCGCCATATTGAACGTTCGCCCCGCCGCGTGTCTGTGCGCTCGATTTCCATCGACGAGATCGACCTCCCTCTGGTCACGCTCACAGTCGAGTGCGGCAAGGGCACGTATCTCCGTTCCATCGCTCACGACCTCGGTCAAGCTCTCGGCTGCGGAGGATACGTGACCGAGTTGATCCGATTATCTTGCGGCCGGTTCGATTGCTCCACTGCGATAACCCCCGACGCCCTGGAGGAGGCCGAAGCCTCTGGGGGTTGGATCAACTACCTGCGTCCCATTGACTGGGCACTGCAGCAACTTCCGGCCATTCGGGTCGACTGTGAGGGCGCTCGGGCGATGCGACATGGCCAAACTGTCACCACCGCCATCGATCACATTGATCCCGCGAATATTGATCCCGCGTCTCCGCAACCGTGGCGCGTCTACGACCCGGAGGGCGTGTTCCTCGCACTGGCACAACCGAGAACCGACGGCCTGCTCGCTCCGACCCGGGTGTTTGACCTCCCCGAACCATCGCCGTACGCTCCGAAGGTTGCGCAGGACTAAACCCGAGTCACCCGATGGCCGGCACAGACAACCCCTGTCAGCGGTGCGGACGACCCACGGGCCAGAGCTCCAGCTTCACGTTCCGGCCCCGTGGCGGCGCCACCGGGGTCACCAAATGCCTCCGCTGTGCTTTGCGTCACCGGCCGATGCTGCGTCGGTCGTTAATCGCCAGCGCCGTGGTGGGCACGGCCCTCACGGCGCTGAATCAAGGTGACGCCATCCTAGCAGGCCAAGTGGCCGGCGCGCTGGCCTGGAAGATCCCGTTGACCTACTGTGTTCCCTTCCTGGTAGCCACCTACGGAGCGTTGGCCAACAGCCGAAACTGAAGGCCATTCGCAGCCTAGAACTGCCGGAGGACTTCCACCACCCGGCCCTTTACCTCGACGTTGGTCGCCGCCACGTAGATCGGGTCCATGGTGCTGTTGGCCGGTTGCAAGCGGACCTGGTCACCCTCACGGAAAAACTTCTTGAGGGTCGCCTCTTCCTCTTCTTTCAGCCAGGCGACCACCATCTCGCCGTTGCGCGCCGTGTTGGTGGGCTTGATCACCACCACGTCGCCGTCGTCGATCAGTGCGTCGATCATCGACGTGCCTTTGACCGACAGCGCGTAGAGGGTTCCGTGCCGCTTTTTGAGGTCCGGGCGCACCTCAACGATGTCGAATTCCGCCGCCGAACCGACCCCTTCCGAGGAGAATGCCGGTATCGGCTGACCGGCAGCGATGCTGCCCACTATCTGCACCCGGGCGGCTCCATTGGCGATTGGCAGGCCCGTTTCGTCCAGCAGTTCGATCCCGCGTGCGACTTCGGAGCGTCGCTTCAGGTATCCATCCCGCTCCATCAGCCGCAGATTGTAATCGACCACCGACGTGCTGCTGATGCTGCAGCCGCGCTGAATGTCCCGCACCGTCGGCGGGATACCGTTTTCGACCAGAAAGTGCTCGATGAAATCCAGAATTTGCTGCTGTCGTGGCCTCAGGTTCTTTTTCGGTGGCATACGGGCTACCTCCACACCATGTGTATTCTCCGCATCGCAAACTAATGTTCGGCACCGATATGCTAATAAATTCTCGTCGTGTTGTCAACAAGCGCCGTTCATCAAAATGCCCGCCGACGAACCGTAGGAACCCAGCGCCGTCTACGGCCCTTCTCGTACCGGGCTCGATACGGACAATCGCTGTCCGGCTGACAGACCAGTCCGCCGGATCGATACATCCGGAAGGTACGCTAACCGCTTCCGGAGAGCGTTTTCCGCGAAAGAGGCGGGGAACTAGCCGGCGCGGGAGCGATTGAGCGCTGCGGCCAAGCGACCCTTCCGACGGGAAGCGTTGTTCTTGTGCAGTATGCCTTTGCGGACTGCCACGTCGAGCATGCTCATGGCACTGCGCACCGCTTCTTCGGAATCGGGGTCAGCGGTCGCCACGGCACGTCGGGCGCGGCCGACGGCGGTGCGGGTGGCGCGCCGCGCGCTCATATTGCGCGTGTTGCGTTTCAGGGATTGGCGGTGGGCTTTGTGAGCCGGCAAAGTCTTACTCCTAGGATCCGGTTTTCGGGGTTACGATGTTACCAAACCCCTTCCCCGTTTGTCATCCGGTCGCGACTGCACACGCGTACCCACTTCGCACAATCGGGGCGCTGGGAATGAACCTGACTGAGAACCGGATGATCCTGATTGCCGGACCCGATCCGATGGCTGACCGATTGTCTCTGGCGCTGATCCCCTTGCCTTCAACTTTTCGCGTATCGCACCATCCCTCGCTTTTGCCCGAATTTGCGCGACTACCCGCCGGCGACCGCAGCCGACAAATGGAATCCGTGCACGGCAGACATCGGCGCGGCGCCTTCCGCCGCGTCCAATGTCCCCAATCAGCGAGCGTTCCGTTCGCACCGTTGGCCCACGATTCGCACCATCGCAGTGCCATACGGAACCGACTCCGGGTCGCAATCGGTCCAGGTTGACAATATCGGCCATGTTGCCCGAAAATTGTTGTGCTGAAAGCCGCACCCGGAAACGGGCGCGTGATTCGTCTTTCAGTATCAATATTCACGTTTGCAACCAAAGTACCCTCATAAACGGAGGATCCCAGCCATGCCCGAAAAGCAGTTGATTTTCGATGACAACGCTCGACGAAGCCTGATGAACGGCGTTAACCAGCTCGGGCGAGCGGTCGCCCTGACCCTGGGCCCCAGCGGCCGCAACGTTATCCTGGGGCGCGTTTGGACCCTGCCCGTGGTGTGCAGCGACGGCGTCACTATCGCCAAGGAAATCGAACTGCCCAACCCCTATGAAAATATGGGCGCCCAGGTGGTGAAGGAAGCAGCCTCCAAGACCAACGACGTTGTCGGTGACGGCACCACCACTTCCATCGTGCTCGCCCGTTCCATCATCCAGGGCGGCTTCAAGAACGTCGCCGCCGGCGCCAATCCTTTGGCCCTGAAATCCGGTATCGACCGCGCCGTGTCCGCCGTATGCAACCAGATCAGCGACCAGGCGGCCGCCGTCGAGAGCCGCGAGCAGGTCGCGCGCGTCGCCGCGCTGTCCGCCCACGAAGAGGCCATCGCCGAGTTGATCGCCGACGCCATGGACAAGGTCGGACGCGAAGGGATCATTACCGTGGAGGAGAGCCGCAGCCTGGACGACGAGCTCGACGTCGTCGAGGGAATGCGCCTGGATCGTGGTTACCTGTCGCCGCACTTCGTAACCGACACCGACCGCATGGAGTGCTCCATCGACGAGCCTCTGTTCCTGCTCACCGACCAGAAGCTGTCTTCAGCCACCGACGTGGTACCCGCCCTCGAGGCCGTCGCCCAGGGCGGGCGTCGCCCCTTGGTCATCATCGCCGAGGATGTGGAAGGCGAAGCCCTCGCGACCCTGGTGGTCAACAAGCTGCGCGGCACCATCAGCAGCCTGGCGATCAAGGCTCCGGGCTTCGGCGAGCGCCGCAAGGCTTTGCTCGAGGATCTGGCGATCATGACCGGCGGCACCGTCGTCACCACCGATACCGGGATGCGCCTCGACGCGGTTTCTCTGGAACAGCTGGGTTCGGCCCGGCGCGTCGTGGCGACCAAGGACGAGACCACCATCGTCGAGGGTCGCGGCCACGAGGATGACATCGCCGGCCGTGTCTCCGAACTTCGCGTACAGATTGAGGAAACCACCTCGGACTACGACCGCGAGAAGCTCCAGGAACGCCTGGCCAGCCTCGCCGGCGGCGTTGCCGTCATCAAGGTCGGGGCGGCCACCGAGCCCGAGTTGAACGAGCGCAAGAGCCGGACCGAGGACGCGTTGGCCGCCACCCGCGCCGCCGTCGAAGAAGGCGTCATCCCCGGCGGCGGGGTCACCCTGTTGCGCGCCCAGGCCGCCCTCGACGGCATCCTGGACACCGCATCGGGCGACATAGCCGTCGGCATCCGGCTGGTGAGGGAGGCCCTGGAAGCCCCGCTGAACACCATCGCCGAAAACGCGGGCTACAAGGGCGCAATCATTGTCGAGAACGTGCGCAACGGTGAAGACGACTTCGGCTTCGACGCCGACCGCGGCGACTACACACAGATGGTCGACCGGGGCATCATTGACCCCGCCAAGGTCGCTCGCTCGGCCCTTCAGAACGCTGGCTCCGTCGCGGGCATGCTCCTGACCACCCAGGCGGTCATCACCGAGATACCGAAGTACGAGCCGCTGCCCGCCGACATCCAGGACTTCATGCACGACTAGTCCCAATCGGCCACGCAAATCCGCCCGCCGAGCGTCATTACCAGCGACGCCGGCGGGCGAAGTATTTTCTGTGCCATGACTGCCGACGACACAACCCTACGGGGCGTACTCAATCGGGACGCCATCGCGGCGTTGCTGGCGGGCAGTCCAGCACTGCTGGAGAACTGTCCGGATCTTCGCGGCCAACTCCAGGCCAACGGCTTTGATCTGACCGTGCGGTCGGTTGCCTCGTATCCGGCGAGGGTCGGCCCCGGCGCCATCGGCGTTGACAATGGCGACCGGGTGCTGCCTGATTCTACTGAGCTGGACTTCGGCAACGATGGCTGGCTCCTGATTCCGCCCGGCCAATACCTGGCGACCTTCAACGAGGTGGTAAACCTGCCCCGCTGGCTCATGGCCCTGGGGCGTCCCCGTTCCAGCCTGCTGCGCATGGGCGTGAGCCTGCACACCGCCGTGTGGGACGCCGGCTACAGCGGACGCTCCCAGGCCCTGCTCGTTGTCCATCATGCCGACGGCTTCCGCATCCAGCGTGATGCGCGTATTGCCCAACTGGTTTTCTTCCCCCTGAGCGCACCGGATGCCCAGGGATACGACGGGCATTACCAGGGCGAGAACCTGTGAGCGCCACCCGCGACATCGCCGCGGACCCCGCGCAACTGCGCCAGTGGGTCGACCAGGCCGCCTCCGACGCGGGTTTCGACCTGGTCGCCGTCGCATCCGCCGAGGTGTTTGCCGCCGAACGTGAAGAGGCGCTGGGCCGCATCGACGCCGGACTCATGGACGGCCTGCCCTGGTTCAACGCCCAGCGCGTTCAGCGCGGCACGGACCCGGAAACCCTGCTGCCCGGCGCCAAGTCCATCATCTCCCTGGGATGGAACTACTGCCCGCCCGCAGACTCTCCCACGCCGGATGACCAGGGTGTCATCGCACGGTACGCCCGCGGCCGCGACTACCATCGCGTCATGAAACGGCGCATGCGTCGCATGGTGCTGGACCTGACCGAGCGGTTGGGCGACCGATTCGGCGCGCGCTGGCACGTGGACGACGGACCGATGCTGGACCGCGCCGCCGCCGCCCGCGCCGGCCTCGGCTGGTTTGGCAAGAACGGCAACATCCTCAATCCCACCTACGGCTCGTGGCTTCTCCTGGGGCAGATAGTCACCGACCTCGCGTTGGAACCCGACCGGCCTCTCGCCAAGAGCTGCGGCCAGTGCTCCCGCTGTATGCCGGCCTGCCCCACCGACGCCATCGTAGCGCCCTACGTCGTCGACAATCGCCGCTGCATCAGCTACCTGACCATCGAGCACCGGGGCGCCATACCCACCGAACTCCGCGCGTCAATGGGCAACTGGGTCTTCGGGTGCGACATCTGCCAGGAAGTGTGCCCGGTCAACCGCAAGGCGAAATCCACCCAGGACGCCAACTTCGGGCGCACCGACCTTACATCCGTCGACCTGGTCGAGCTCCTCGGCATGAGCGATGACCAGTTCCGGGAGCGCTTCGCGGGTTCGCCCATCATGCGGGCCAAGCGGGTGGGCATGCAGCGCAACGCCTGCGTTGCCCTCGGCAATTCCGGCGATGCTGCCGCCGTCCCAGCTTTGACCCGCGCTCTCCGGTCCGCTCCCCCACTGGTCCGACAACACGCCGCGTGGGCCCTGGGCCACATCGGAGGCGAAGCCGCCCGGACTTCCCTGGACGACGCCCTGCCTGACGAATCGGACCCCGAAGTGCTCTCAGAAATCAGGCAAGCCCTGCGCCCTGGCGACGTCGCCTATTCGCTATCGTAACGCGGCGCCTGCCTCGGAGCCGACCTCCGGTTGTTCCCACGGCTACGCGGATTCCTTCGCGCGCGTCCATTGGCGCTGCCCGGTTCATCGGGCGTTTCCGGATCCGCCGCCGTCTCCGCATCCACGGTCGGCTGAGGCTCGGTCACCGGGACGGGCGGAACATCGGGGGCAACCGCACTCTGAGGCTGCTGCGGTCGAGCGTTGCCACGGTTCGTGTTTCGCCGCCGCCGCTCCCGCTGAGCGTTGACTCTTTCCTCGTCCGCGGCCAACGCGGCATCGATCTGTAGCAGCGCCTTCTCCCTACCGTCCCGAAGCTTCAGCATCTCACCTTCCAGCAGGAAAAAGTCGCTCTTGGACAGCAGGTGCAGGTTGCCCTGAAATGCCATGTACCAGTCTTCGGGAGCCCACTTCCGCACGTATTCCAGGCGGTAAGCGATCAGGCCCGCGTCGATGTATTGGTCGCCTTCCAGTATGACGTCCGGCTTGATCCCGATGCGGTACGGCCATGCAGCCTTGCCTTCTTTGAGCCACGGGCTGGAATCAACCTCTTCGTACCCCTTGGTAACGGTGGCCGTCGCCGTGAAAACGCGGGACCCCGTCACGTAATAGATGACCCGGTCGCCCGGTTCTACCCGCTGGACCTTGCGTCGATATTCCGCTTTCAGACCCTGGCCAGTGAACCCCATTCGTCGCGTGACATTATAGTTCGCCTCGTTGCAATTGATCATCCAGAAATTGTGTGGCATAACCCCAACCTGCTCTGGCCGGCTCAATATTCAGCCTGAATTGGCGCCTATTTTACGGCAATTACATGCCTGCGGACACCAGCGGCAAGCCAATCCGACCAGCGTAAAGTGCCGGACTGCGAATAGCGGCCAGTTACCAAGGGTAGGCCCGGTTCACCTGGAACCGGGCCTACCCTTGGTAATCATGCTGAGCGGTTATCTCTCAACATCCACCGGCAACTCGATACCTTCTGCGGTGGCGTACCTCCGAATGAAATCACGCTCACCATCCGTTGACGCCGAACGCAGCAGATTTACGATGGCTTCCTGCCGACCTTCCTGCCGGACTCTCTCACGGTCTTTCTTGCGCTGATCAATAACGTACAGTGCCAATTTGACGCCTCCTTCTAACAGCAGAATATCGGCCACGCTAGCCAGGATGATAGCCAAGCTGCACGCTTGCATCATCGCATCCCAACTATGCCAGAATGTCCATCGACCGTCCCCGAGCGTATTATCCCGAATCCACCGAAGGGATGCGGTTCTAGCGTTGACGTGAGGGATGATGGGTAAGAAAGGCGAACGCGCCCGGCCCGATCGCCAATAGATGTGGTTCAGGGCGGTCGGTGGCGGCCACGCCAGTGGCAAGGTACTGGCCCGCAGTGGCGGCGGCAGGCGAAAACGGCCAGGCGGCATGCCGGAAGTGGCGCTGGCGGGCTGGGCTGGCATGGGTCGGCGGGACAGCCCATGGGTTGTCCGGCGGACGGGTTGGGCGCCGACGGCGCGTCGTCAGGCTGGTAGGGGAACGGCGCGCACTCGGGCCCAGGCGTGAGTGAACTGGGTTTCCCAGGGCCAACGTTGCGGCAGATGTAAAGTGAGGCGGCGCGCCGAGCGGGTGAGCCGTCCGGCGATGGAGAAGAACCGCCGTCGGAGGGTCTTGGTGGTCACCAGTTGCTCGCCCAGACCGATGCGCGCAGCCCAGTGGGCCAGGTTGTGGGCCATCACCTGGACCGCCAGCCAGGCCGTAGATTGCAAGGGGACTTGGCGGCGAAACGCCCTGAGGGGAGATGGTTCAGTCCCACGCCGTACTTGAGGTCGCGGATGGCGTTCTCGATCTCGGCGTGGCGGCGATGATCGGCCTCCAGTTCCAGAGTGCCTCCAGTTCCAGAGTGCCTCCGTCCCGGTCGGTGATGAAGCCGTGATAGCTGTAGTCGACCAAGAGGGCCAGTTGAGAACCGGGCGTGGGCTGCACTCTGCGGACGATGCGCCGCACCGGCGCGGCGTCGGGCGCACTCTCGAAGGGGATGTAGGTAGTCTCGGCCACGTCGGCAGCACCGTCCATCCAGTAGGGTAGGGGCGTCCAGTCCCCCTCGGGTATGGCCTCGATCTGGTTGCGCCGGCTCTGGTGTTGGCGGATGGTGATGGAGAAGCGGGCATCCAGCTGGCGGCAGGTGGACACCATGGCGTGGTTATAGAAGCCGCTATCGGCCCGCACCGTGAGTAGTCCGGTGGCTCCGGCGTAGCGTACCCGTCCCATCGTCTCACGCAGGAAGTGGGCGGCGCCCCGAGCGGTGTTGGCGCGACCCTCACGCAGCCGGGCCATCAGCACATCGCCGGTGCCGGCGGCGACGGCCAGCAGCGGGTGATAGCCCCGCTGGCCGGTGTAGCCGTGGTGGCCGGTGTAGCCGTGGTGGCGGGCTCCCTCCTTGGCCGGACCGTAGGTCTCGCAGATGGTGGGGTCCAGGTCGATGGTCAACGGTCCGTGATTGTTCAAAGATCGGGGTCCCGCCCCAGCGGCCCAGGCCCGGGCCAGCAGTTCCCGGCTCACCCGATCCAGCTGGCGGGCGTGGCCCCAACGGAAGCTGCGCAGGAACGTGCCCAGGGTGGATGGCGCCTTGACCACGCAGCCCAGCACCCGCGCGGTCCTGCCAGCACGCAACCCGTCGGCATCGTCAATGCAGTCGCCCCCAGCCAGCGCGGAGGCCACCAGCGTCATGATCTGGTCGCCCGTGTTGGCTCCGCCTGGGGCACGGCCCAGGTCCAGGTGCCGATCAACCAGTTGGGGCAGGCCCAGATGCAGTGCCAGCGTGGACGGAAGGATCAGCCCAGCATTGCTGACCAGGCGGTGGTCGTCGAAGGCGATCTGGATGCGGTCGGGGTCGTTACGTGGTAGCATCTATTTGGTGCTCCTTCTTTTGGGTCGGTTTGGTGTTTCACAAACCATTATCCCAGAAGCAACGGGGCACTTTCTTATCCCTTCAGCACACCGCCACAATCATCCCTTCGGTGGATTGGGGCTTAGGGTCTACCGGGGAGCCATATTTGCGCTGACCAATGTTTACCGAGCCGCTCCCAAAAGATTGTGTAGGCGTCAGCCGACGGGTACTTTTACGCCTCCGAACCTGTTGACCCAGCGTTCAGCGTTCCTCAACGCTAGGTCAACGGGGCTATTTGGCTGCAGATTTACATACACGATGTGGGGTTTGACAGGCACCGTCGGATGTTGGATCAGTACACTGCGTTTCTCTAATGACCCCATTCTGATACTCAGCATCCATATCGTGTAAATCAAAGACCCGTAGCAGACAGCAGTAAAAACTCCCCCGACGATCAAGCTAAGCGCATAAGCTTTCGCGCCATAGATTCCCACCAGTAAATCAATGCTAAACATGATGGCTGTACACAGTAATGCCGTCAAGGCAATAGGAGCGACGTAGATACATACCGCTACGAACCAAAGAAAAGTTTTCTTGCTCCTCAGAACGGAACGTAGTTCTGAACTTGCGCCGAGAGACCTCAGCAGTTTTTTAGCGGGTGTGATGAGACTTTCAAGGGCGGTTTGCGCAGCTTTCAGGATACCGATTGACAGGCAGTAGCTGAGTAACCCACCGAAGAATACCGAGATAAACAAAGCCAGACCCGCCCCGGTAGCAAAATCTGGGGATTGATCCCGAACCAAGAGTTCCGCTAAACCCAGCCCCAAACCGGCAAGCCAGCCGTAGAGGACCAAAAACAACTTCACAGCGCTATTGCCCAGTAGGGCACCCACAATCTCGCGGAACATCACGGGCCGCTCCTTAGTCTTTGCACAAAATTTGCTGTGGACGCAAACGATTCGGCGATTACGACAACGGCTCCGTTCACAGTAACGATGAATGCTAGACTCACCAGCGTAATGTCGAGCAGGACTTCGACGATCCGGCGGGCTATGAAATCTTGGCCAGTGCCTAATTCTACCAAATAGCTGAGTGCTATATTGGCACCGATGAATAGAGACGCGACCACGAGCGAGCCTACCAAAATCACCACCGCTAGCAGCCATGACGAGAGGTAGCGGAGGATCTCTTGCTTCATCTCTTACCGCCCCACGGTCGGTCGCAAAGATGATCTGCGCCCCTCCTTTGAGGTCCTGCGCTTTTGCGCCTCCGAGACTTCCCGCAATGTACGCCTTGGCCCGAATCCACCGAACCCAGAGGTGGGGGGACTGGAAAGGGACATGACAGGGATGGAGACGCGATCGCCCGGGCGGATTTCGGCTGGATGGCGCCGGTAGTGGGCCGGTTGTCGGCGCAGAGAGCCGCGCATGGAGTGACCGAAGGCAGCAAGAAACTCTCGCTGGCCCAGGTGTGCGGCCCGAGTTGGAGAGACCTTGGATTGGCTGGTGAATGAGGGCGAGGGTGGTGGGCCGGTTGCCGGCGCCGCGGTCAGGAAGGGAGTGGCAAGGCGCGCAATCGGGCCAGGGCGTGAGTGAACTGGGTTTCCCAGGGCCAATGCTGGGGCAGATGCAAGGTCAGGCGGCGGGCCGAGCGAGTGAGGCGTCCGGGGAGGGAGAAGAAGCGCCTCCGGAGGGTCTTGGTGGTCACCAGTT